>JASDQU010436889.1:0-23758 GCA_032191745.1 Picea mariana
AGGAAAAATGATATTGGAGCCTGAAGCCATCACTGACACAAGAATTCGCCAACTGAGGAATAGATCCATTTCAGAGTATCTCATTAAATGGAGGAAACTACCAGCTGAAGATTCCACTTGGGAAGATGAGTCTTTTATACAGAAGCATCCAGAGTTACTCAAGCGTTGCGGACAAGACTTGTCTCAAGGGGAGGGGCATGTTAAGCCCTAATATTGACTCATTGCCACTTAATTGGGACATATTAGATTAGTAATGTTATTTTATTTATGTCAGCTTTAGGCCATTAGTTGTAATTTAGATTAGTAATGTTATTTTATTTATGTCGGCTTTAGGCCATTAAACCTCCTAGTCTCCTATATATACCAAGGAGACATTTTCATTTTCAATCATCTTGGAATTGAACATTTAAGTGGGGTAAAATGAGGTTTCCCCCTCAAAGAGGCTTATTATCTGAGATTATCTCTTTTTCAAGGCGTTGAGTACTTTTCCTGAGGTTTTTCTATGCTATATTGATGTTTGGTTCTTAACATTTTGAGGGCCTAAATGAAGGTTTTTAGGGATATATCTACTAAATGATATCCAAAGGCATGATTGAGCCCCCAAAATGAATCTCCTCAATGATACCTTTCCAATGGGCTATCACACGCCTAAAATAAAGATCGTATGAAAAAGTTACGACCCCGGGAAGTTGATGTACTAACTTACCCAAAAGGGGCCCACATGACTTTTGGCGCTTCATATCCTAGGGTTAGGTTTTTGGATCTCTAGAGTTTTTGGAATTCTTGTTTATTGTAAAAATTCCTTTAGAGCCTCATTGTAATCTTCTTCTTATGAATGCATGCAACTATCACATCTCTTCTCAGAGATAAGCTGCCACCATTCCAGCAAGCTTGTTTCCATTGCATTTTACAGTTTTAGCTTATTTCGTTATTGAATAGAAAACCAATTTTACTATATCTCTTTTATTTTGTGTTAAGAACTTGTTAATAATCTGTATTCATTTCATTCTACTCATAAAATCTGGATCAGTGGTATCAGAGTGGTCTGCTCCTTGTCGTCTTAATGCATGTCCCCAACGAGGTCAGAGTACAAAGAGTTGGGTCTCGAGCTTGCTTCTCTTGAGGACAGAAGATTTCGCACGACCAAGTGACCTCTCATGGAAGGAGAAAAGAAATATGGTGGGATAGGATATCCTTTCAAACTGTTGATTGAGGAAGCACTCACGCAACAGAGGAACGAGATTATGGATAGTTGCGCGCAAATCCATTGACGACTACCAATAAGCGACGCATCTTCTTCGAACGGAGGTGTCGCCCCCTTCAAGGTACACATAAACTTCGATATTCCTATATTTTAAGGTTAGATATATGCATATGTTGTAGACAAGTGGTTGAATCTACTAGAAGGGCATTTTTTTGTCCATAACTTTTCGAATAGAGAAAATATTACTTTTGCGCTCCTCAAAGCCATTCCTCATGTCAAAGATTGGTGGGAAAGCTTCTGTGAGCAACAGGAAATAGAGGAAACCTCCTTATTTTTAGTCACGACCACCTGGGAATACTTTAGGGATGCTATTAAGGAACAATACTACCCTGTCGAAAGTTACGACGACATGTATACCAAATGGACCACACCGCGGTAAGAATGAGACCAAGCAGTGCCAGTATCAAAGATTTAAAGCAACATCTAGGGCTCAAGAATTGCGGTGCTTTGCATAGATACATCCATACCGAAATGGAATTTCTGGACATCTCATCCTTGGGTGTGACCTACTGATATGCCGTCAAAATCGAGCAGAAGCTCAAACAAAAGATGCGACAATTTGGGCCTGGGAACCCCTCACAAAAAAAGCCAGGAAAGGGTGACCCCAACCCACAGAACAAAGGACAGAGAAAATATGGATAGTATTAGGACTACCAGTCCAAGCCGCAAGTAAATAAGGACATCAGAAAGACAAAGATAGATAACGAGAAGTGGTGTGACTTCCATAAGAGCCCTTGGCATAACACTACTAACTGCCACTCAAAATAGTCACTGGTGGCTAAAGTGAAAGCCTCTGAATCATATGCAGATTTTGACTCTAAGGTAGAACCAGGAAGGGGAAGATGAATCATTAATGGGGAACCTAGTGCCACCATTTCTACCACCAAGCTCCAGCCTGGTGAACTAGACAAGCCACAAGAAGGAGAGTGCCTCTTCCATTCATAGATGTGGGTAAAAGGCACCCTGTTTCACTTCATTGTTGATAGTAGTAGCCAAAAGAAGCTCATCTTAGCAGAGGTTGTCAAGCGGCTAGCCCTGCCAACAACGCTACACCCAAAAACTTACACCATTGGATGGCTCCGCCAAGGAAGTGATCTCCGCGTCAAGAAATAGTGTCGACTGTCGTACGACATCAAGCCCTTCAAAGACGAGGTATTGTGTGATGTTGCTCCTCTCGAAGTTTGTGATGTTCTTTTGGGCCAACATTATCTATGGAAATGTCATGTTGTATATGACTCTATGCCTCATAGTGTTATTAATACTTTGAACAGGAAATTGTACAGGATACCCGAGGCAGTCCCACCTAGTGCTATTTCCTTGATCTCTCCTAAGAAATGCAGGAAGGTCATCTCTCAGATGGGGAAGTTTTTCTTCTTCGTGATTCACTCTCAGAATAAGTGAAATATCACAGCCACATCTAGGGTCTCCGCGGCCAACCTATCCACACAACAAAAGTAAGTAGATAAGGTCATGGAAGAATACTTGGATATCTTCTCCTCACCTACAGGGGTACCTCTGCATTGCCAGGTCAAGAACCCCATTGATCTAACCCCTGGAACACCACTTCCCAATGGGACAGTCTATCATCACTCTTTGTTAGAGAATGAGGAGATCAAGTGACAGATCCAAGAAATGCTCCATAAGGGGCACATCCACCCTAGCTCGTCACCTTGCAGGAGCCCAATCAAGCTAGAACCTGGCAACTCTGTATTGATTACCGGGCTCTGAATAAAATCACAGTAAGAAACTAGTACCTGGTTCCCCAAATCGACGACCTCCTTGATCAACTCACGGGGGCCAAATACTTCAGTAAGATTGATCTGAAGTCTGGCTACCACCAGGTCCTGATAGAATAGACATATGTATGGAAGACCACCTTCAATTCAAAGGAATTCATTTTTGAATGGTTGGTCATGCCCTTTGGTTTGAAAAATGCTCCGGCCATTTTCATGANGGATGATATCCTGCGACCATTCACCAATACTTTTGTAGTGGTGTATTTGGATGACATTCTAATTTATAGCAAGACTTGGGTCGAACACTTGCAACATATTCAATAGGTTCCGCACACCCTGTGACAGCACAAGATATACGCCAACTTAGAAAAATTCTCCTTCGGCATGGACAAGGTCCATTACCTGGGCTACATCATTGATCAACACAGAGTACATGTGGATCCAACCAAGATCCAATTCATCCTTGACTGGCCAGCCCCAACAAGACTCACTGAGATTCAGAGCTTCTTGGGCCTTGCTAATTTCTATCGTAGGTTCATGTTGGGATTCTCCCATATTACATGGGCCCTTAGCCAAATAAACAGGGGTGGTGGTAAGGCAAAATTTGCATGGGGCCGGTCCCAACAACAAGTGTTCGATGATTTGAAGCAGCGCTTGTGCTCAACCCCAGTAATTTCACTACCAGACCTACAATATCCCTTTGAGATCAAGACAGATGCTTTAGACTATGTTGTGGGTACTGTTCTCACTCATCACAACCATCCTGTGGCCTATCATACTGAAACACTGTCAGATATTTTCCGTAAGTACCCTACTTACAACAAATAAATGTACTCCATGGTGAAAGCTTGCTGCCAGTGGAGACATTACATTATTTGGAAGGAGATAGTCATCCAAATTGATCATAAGTCACTACAGTTCATGCAGACACAAGGAAAATTATAGAATGACCTCCATCAAAAGTGGTCCACATACTTGCAGCAATTCCACCTCAACATCAAGTATAAAATAGGAAGCACCAATCGCGTCGCTGATTGACTCAGTAGACCATGAGTCGCGACACTCACCACGGTGCTAGAATCTTGTATCCATGAGACATTTGGATGGCCCTAACTCTATGAGACAGACCATGACTTCACCACCACCTACCAAATGTTGGGTGCAAATGCAGTTGTCAATAATTTGCATCTTCAGGATGGGTTGTTGTGTTGTTTGGGCAATATCTTTGTTCCATCAAGTGGGTGAGTGAAACTGATATGGGAATCCCACTAAAGTCAGATGGAAGGACACTTCAGTGTCGAAAAGACAGTGGTGAAGCTATAGAAACATTCCTACTAGTTGAAACTTTGACAGGAGGTCAACAAGTATATCAGGTCTTGCACTGCCTGCGTTATTCCCAAACTAACCACTAAGAAAGAGGGCCAGTACATCCCTCTTCCTACTCCTGGCAGGCCATAGGAATCCATCTCAATGGATTACATGTCAGGCCTCCCGTCCACCAAGAGGGGAAATGACTGCATTTTTGTGGTTGTTGATCGCTTTTCTAGGATGGCGATTCTGGTTGCCTGCAAGAAGAGCATCACAATAGAGGCCACTACCAAGCTCTTATTTGAATGAGTTTGGGTAAATCTTGGAATCCCACAAACCATTTTCTCAGATCAAGATAGTAGATTTCTCAGCACATTCTGGTCGAGCCTCTGGTCACTACTTGTTACCAAGATCACCAAATCCACGACCTTCTACCCGAAAACAAATGGCCAAACCAAGGTTGTAAATCGAATGATTGTGCATATCCTTCACATGTATAATTCAAAGCACCCTCGCACATGGGATGAGAGACTTCTCTATGTGCAACATAGCTACAATCGATCCCTGCATAGCTCAACCGGCCACAACCCCTTTCAAGTGGGGTTGGGATTCCAACCATTGGGTCCCATAAATGTTGCACTTCCCCTTGCATTCACCTCGACCGACTCACCTCCTGCTCCAATTGAAAATGACAAAGCCACTTGGTTCATTGAATGGATCTAGAACATCCACCAATAGGTTCAGGATATCCTACATAAGTCCAATGACAAGCACAAACAATGCCATGATCAACATTGGGTGCCAAATAAGTTCTAGGTGGGAGACAAAGTTTGGTTGCACTTGCAAAAAGAACGCCTTATAGGACCCCATTGGAAGCTTCCCTCACTCCATTATGGGCCATACACTATCACCAAGGTCATGGGGGATAATTCTTTTGAGCTCAACATTCCTTCTTTCCTTGGCCTGCACCCAGTGTTCAATGTGGATCTTCTTTGCCCTTATTTCCCACCATTATTGGACACCTCAGAAGTAGTAGAACAACTGACACCAACATAGCTCAACCCTGACTGTATAAAATAGGAATCCAATGATCAAATTGTGGACACACAGATCAAGAGCACTCGACAAAAAAGGGTCCAACTTTATCAAGTCATCAAAGCAGGGCAGTCCCTGCAACAAGGCAAGTGGCTCACCCAGGGCCAAATTCAGCAGAAATTTCCTCATCTAATGGGGGAATTCAATGCAGTGGAGACCATTTCTTCCTAAGGAGGGAGGATTGATCCAGATGGATATCAGTGGCCACCCACCTTTTCCAACTGGCTCAAAACAGTTTTCTGACAATTTTGGCAATTTACTATTTTTAGCAATTTTAACTTCCGGGGCCATTTTGAGGGCCTAAATGAAGGTTTTTTGGGATCAAGCTCCTCAATGATAGCCTATGACATGAATGAGCCCCCAAAATCAATCTAATCGATGATACCTTTCCAACAGGCTATCACACACCTAAAACAAAGATCATATGAAAACGTTACGACCCCGGGAAGTTGATGTACTAACTTACCCAAATGGGCCCCACATGACTTTTGGCGCTTCATCTCCTAGGGTTAGGTTTTTGGATGTCTAGGGTTTTTGGCATTCTTGTTTATTTTAAAAAGGCCTTCATAGCCTCATTGTAATCTTATTCTTGCGAATGATCTCAACTGTCACATCTCTTCTCTAAGATAAGTCGCCACCATTCTAGCAAGCTTGTTTCCACTGCATTTTACAGTTTTAGCTTATTTCGTTATTGAATAGAAAACCAGTTTTATTGTATCTTTGTTATTTTGTGTTAAGAACCTGTTAATAATCTATATTCATTTCATTCTAATCATAAAATTTGGATCATTGGTATCAGAGCGGTCTGCTCCTTGTCATCTTAATGCATGTCCCCAACGAGGTCGGAGTACAAAGAGTTGGGTCTCGATCTTGTTTCTCTTGAGGACAGAAGCTCTCACATGCCCGAGTGACCTCTCATGGCAGGAGAAAATAAATATGAAGGGATAGGAGATCCTTTCAAATTTTTTTTTGAGGAATCCCTCATGAAACAAAAGAACGAGATGATGGATAGTTTCTCGCAAATCCTTCGGTGGATACCAACAGGCGACACATCTTCTTTGAACGGAGGAGCCACCACCTTCAAGGTACAGATAAACTTTGATAATCCTATATTTGAGGGTCATATAGATGCAGATGTTGTAGACAAGTGGTTGAATATACTAGAAGGATATTTTTCTATCCATAACTTTTCGAATAGAGAAAAGATTACTTTTGCACTCCTCAAAGCTATTCCCCATGTCAAAGATTGGTGGCAAACCTTCTGTGAGAAAAATGAAACAGAGGAAACCTCATTATTTTCAGTCAAGACCATTTGGGAATCCTTCAGGGATGCTATTAAGAAATAATACTACCCTGATGGAAGTTACGACGACCTGTATACCAAATGGACCACATTGCGACAAGAAAGAGACTAAGCAGTGCCAGATTTCACAAATATATTCCATACCTTGCACACCAAATTGGGTATCAAAGCTTTAGAGTGACATCTGGTTCTCATGTATCGCGGTGCTTTGCATAGATACATCCAAACCAAAATGGAATTTCTAGACATCTCATCCTTGGGCGTGGCCTACCGATATGCTGTCAAAATCAAGCAGAAGCTGAAACAAAAGCTGTGACAATTTGGGCCTAGGAACCCCTCACAAAAAAAGCCAGGAAAGGGCAGCCCCAACCCACAGAACAAAGGATAGAAAAAATAAGGACAGTATCAAGACTACCAGTCCAAGCAACAAGCAAAGAAGGGCACTGGAAAAACAAAGAAAGATACCGGGAAGTGGTGCGACTTACATAAGATCCGTTGGCATAACATTGCTGACTGCCACTCAAAACAGTGGCTGGTGGCCGAAGTGAAAGCCTCTGAATTAGATGCAAATTCTGACTCTGAGCTAGAACCATGAAGGGGAAGACAGATCATTGAGGTGGAACCCAGTGCCACCATTTCTACCACCAAGCTCCAGCCTGGTGAACCAGACGAGCCAAAAGAAGGAGAGTGCCTCTTCCATTCATAGATGTGGGTAAAATGCACCCTTATACACTTTATTGTTGATAGAGGTAGTCAGAAGAACCTCATCTCAGTAGAGTTTTTCAAGTGGCTGGCCCTGCCAACAATGCCACACCCACAACCCTACACCATTGGATGGCTCCGCCAAGGAAGAGATCTCTATGTCAGCCAACAGTTCTGACCGTCCTATGACATCAAGCCCTTCAAAGACGAGGTATTGTGTGATGTTGCTCCTCTCAAAGTTTGTGATGTTCTTTTGGGCCAACCTTATTTATGGAAATGTCATGTTGTATATGAGTCTAGGCCTCATAGTGTTATTATTACTTTGAACAGGAAATTGTATAGGATACCCAAGGCAGTCCCACCTAGTGTTATTTCCTTGATCTCTGCTAAGCAATGCAGGAAGGTCATCTCTCAGATGGGGAAGTTTGTCTTTTTTATGATTCACTCTCAGAATAAGTGAAAGATCACAACCACATCTAGGGTCTCTATGGCCAACCTATCCACACAGTAGAAGCAAGTAGATAAGGTCATGGAAGAATAATCAGATATCTTCTCCTCACCTACAGGGGTACCTCTGCACTGCCAAGTCAAGCACCCGATCGATCTAACCCCCGGTGCACCGCTTCCCAATGGGACATTCTATCATCGCTCTTTGTTAGAGAATGAGGAGATCAAGAGATGGAGCAAAGAACTTATCCACAAGGGGCACATTCTCCCCAACTCATCACCTTGTGGGAGCCCATTCATGGTGGTCCAGAAGAAACATGGAACCTGGCGACTCTGTATTGATTACCGGGCTCTGAATAAAATCAAAGTCAAAAACTGGTACCTGATTCCCTGAATCGATGACCTCCTTGATCAATTCACGGGGGCCAAATACTTCAGTAAGATTGATCTGAAGTATGGCTACCACTAGGTCCTGATAGAACAGACAGATGTATGGAAGACCACCTTCAAGTCAAAGGAAGGCCTTTTTGAATGGTTGGTCATGCTCTTTGGTATGACAAATTCTCCAACCACTTTCATGAGGATGATGGACGATATCCTGTGACCATTCACCAATAATGTTGTAGTGGTTTATCTGGATGACATTCTAATTTATAGCAAGACTTGGTTTGAACACTTGCAACATATTCAACAGGTTCTGCACACCCTGCGACAACACAAGCTATATGCCAACTTGGAAAAATGCTCCTTTGGCATGGATAGGGTCCATTACCTGGGATACATCATTGATTAACATGGCACACATGTGGATCCAGCCAAGATTCAAGTCATCCGTGACTGGCCAACCCCAACAACACTCACTGAGCTTCAGAGCTTCTTGGGCCTTGCCAATTTCTGTCGTAGGTTCATGTTGGGATTCTCCCATATTGCATGGGCCCTCAACCAAATAAACAGGGGTGGTGGTAAGGAAAAATTTGCATGGGGCCGGTCCCAACAACAAGCATTCAATGATTTGAAGAAATGCTTGTTCTCAGCCCTAGTACTTTCACTACTAGACCTGTAGTATCCCTTTGAGATTGAGACAGATGCTTCAGACTATGTTGTGGGCACCATTCTCACTCAGCACATCCACCTTGTGGCCTATCATAGTGAGAAATTGTCAGATATTGTCTATAAGTACCCTACTTAAGACAAAGAAATGTACTCCTTTGTGTAAGCCTGTCGCCAGTGGAGACATTACATTCTTGGGAAGGAGACAGTCATCCAAACTGATCATAAGCCACTGCAGTTCATGCAGACACAATGAAAATTACAGAATGACAACCATCAAAAGTGGTCTACATACTTGCAACAATTCCACCTCAACATCAAGTATAAACCAGGAAGCACCAATCGTGTCATTGATTGCCTCAGTGGACCACCAGTCACGACACTCACCATGGTTCTAGACTCTTGTGGCCATGAGAAATCTGGATGGCCCCAAATCTATGAGACAGACCCTGACTTTTCCACCACCTAACAAATGTTGGGTGAAAAGGCAGTTGTATTTAATTTTCATCTTCAGGATGGGTTGTTGTGTTGTCTGGGCCATATTTGTGTCCCATCAAGTGAGCGAGTGAAACTGATTTGGGAAGCCCACTACAGTCGGGTGGTAGGTGTTACCCATCAAAATTATTCATTGCAATGATGGCTAAATGTCGTCATTATAAATATTGCAAGTGTCGCATGTTGGTTGCAAGTGTTGCAAACATTACACTGCCTATGTTGTCTCCTTAATGACATTATAAGGACACTTAAGACACCTCAAATACTAGTTTTGAAGAAGAGAGATCACTTGACATGAAGTACAAACCTTTTGCCATTGAAAGAACCACTAAAAATGGATTTTGGAGAGGATCTCTCCCCTACCCACTGTCGGGGAGTGTTGGTGCTCCCTAATTCTCTTTGGGGGAGCGTTTGAGCACCCTGTGCACCCTTTTGGGGGAGTTCTACCCTTTTATGAGCAAGTTTTGGGTTTGTTGAGACAAATAAGGGAAGAATCCCTCAATTCCTGAAGGTAGTTGGATTCGAATAGATTGTCAAGGCATGATCTTAGGGAAGATCCTCAACTGAAGGAGAGGAATCCTCAACTTATCTGAAATATATCTCAAGTGGTTGGGCCTCTCCAAGGTTATATAAGGAGGCCTCCTCATGGTGAAAGGGGAGATTGAGATTGAGAATTACATCAAACTTATGATCTCATGAGTGAGATGTCATCCAATCAATCAGTGGAGATTACTTGAGCAAAGGGGTTGGACAAGGAGAACTGGAAGAAGCTGCTGCACCTTCATTCAAAGGATTGTAAGTATTTTTACTTGTTCTCATTAATATAATCAATGCTTGGCTTGTTTATTTCAAACTTATACTTGTTCCATATGAGTTTGTCTGCAACATATGGATCTATATTTGAGCTAATCTCAGTAAAGTAGGAAGTCCATTGTACTTGTGTTTGTTTTAAAGGACCTATCATGGAGCTCAGGATTGAAGCTCAGCCAGGACTTTGCAAGGACAAACATCGCTAATAAGGTACATATCTTTCTCATTTTCTTTCATTTATGAGAGAGCTCAAGATCGAATCNTTCTCCTTTTCTTTCATTTATTAGCTTGATTAGATATAAAAGGAAGTCAGTGTCCATGTTAAGCACTTTTCTGTCTTAGACTTAGGAGTCTAGAGACCAAGAGGGAATCCACTTGTGTGTAGGAGGATTCACCTACAACTGCAGGACACTTCGGCGTTGAAAAGATAGTGGCGATGCTACAGAAACATTTCTACTAGTCTAAACTTCGATAGGAGGTCAACAAGTATATCAGGTACTACACTGCCTACGTTATTGCCAAACCGAACAATAAGAAACAGGGCCTATACACCCCTCTTCCTACTCCTGACAGACCATGGGAATGCATATTAATGGATTACATGTCGGGCCTCCCGTCCACCAAGTGGGGAAATGACTGTGATTTTGTGGTTGTTGATTTCTTTTCTAAGATGGAGATTCTGGTTCCCTACAAGAAGAGCATCACAACAGAGGCCACTACCAAGATCTTCTTTGAATGAGTCTGGGTACATTTTAGAATCCCACAAACCATTGTCTCAGATCAGGATACTATATTTCTTAGCACATTTTGGTCAAGCCTTTGGTCACTTCTAGACACCAAGCTCACCAAATCCACGACCTTCCACCCCCATATAGATGGCCAAACCGAGGTTGTAAATCGAATGATTGTGCATATACTTCGCATGTATAATTAAAAGCACCCTCACACATGGGATGAGATCCTTCCCTATGTCCAACATAGCTACAATCGAGCCTTGCATAGCTCAACCGACCACAACCCCTTTCAGGTGGGGTTGGGATTCCAACCATTGGGTCCCATAGAAGTTGCACTTCCCCTTGCAGTCACCTCAACCGACTCATCTCCTGCTCCAATTGAAGCTAACAAAGACACTTGGTTTTTTGAGAGGATCTAGTACATCCCCTAACAAGTTCAAGATATCCTGCATACGTCCAATTACAAGTACAAACAATGCCATGATCAACATTGGGTGCCACATAAGTTATAGGTGGGAGACAAAGTTTGGTTGCACTTGCAGAAAGAATGCCTTACAGGACCCCATCGAAATATTTGCCCACTCTATTATGGGCCATACACTATCAAGAAAGTCATGGGAGATAATTATTTTGAGCTCAACATTCCTCCTTTCCTTGGCGTGCACCCAATGTTCAACATGGATCTTCTTCGCCCTTATTTCCCACCATTATTGGACACCTCAAAAGTAGTAGAACAACTGACACCAACAGAGCTCAACCCCGACTGCATACAACAAGCATCCAATGATCATATTGTGGACACATAGATCAAGAGCACTTGACAACAAAGGATCCAACTTTATCGAGTCGTCAAAGCAGGGCAGCTCCTGCACTAAGGCAAGTGTCTCACCCGGGGCTAAATTCAACAGAAATTTCCTCATCTAATGGGGGACGTCAATGCAATGGAGACAAATTATTCGTAAGGAGGGAGGGTTGATACATATGTATATCGGTGGCCACCCACCTTTTCCAACTGGCTCAAAATAGTTTTCTGACAATTTTGGCAATTTACTATTTTTAGTAGTTTTAACTTCCGGGGCCATTTTGAGGGCCTAAATGAAGGTTTTTTGGGATCAAGCTCCTCAATGATGTCCAAAGGAATGATTGAGCCCCCAAAATGAATCTTCTTGATGATACCTTTCCAACAGGTTATCACAAGCCTAAAACGGAGATCGTAAGCAAAAGTTACGACCGCGGGAAGTTGATGTACTAACTTACCCAAACGGGGCCCACATGACTTTTGGCGCTTCATCTCCTAGGGTTAGGTTTTTGGATGTATAGGGTTTGGAATTATTTTTTATTGTAAAAAGGCCTTCAGAGCCTCATTTTAATCTTCTTCTTGCGAATTCACGCAGTCGTCACATCTCTTCTCAGAGATAAGACACCACCATTCCAACAAGCTTGTTTCCACTGCATTTTACAGTTTTAGCTTATTTCATTATTGAATAGAAAACCAGTTTTATTGTATCTTTTTTATTTTGTGTTAAGAACCTATTAATAATTTGTATTCATTTCATTCTACTCATAAAATCCAGATCAATTTATTATAGTCAAAAAATTCCCTATATCTAAATACAAGACATTGGCCCTTCCACTTACATACTTTTCCCAAATACTGCTGAGGCTTTCTCTTAAAAACCCATTTTTTGGATAGTGTATGCTCCCTACTACACTAATAGAATGTGTACATATGCGTGTTGCATACTAGTTATCCTGCATACATACATGAGTTGCATGCTAGTTATCCCACGTTTACCTCCAAAAGTTGCAAAAAATATAAAATTGCAAGGAATTCGACAGATTTTACGGGCTATAGATGGTTTCCTAAACATTTTATCCCTTGTATTCAATCCTAAAACCGAATAACCATCTTTTTGTCATATAAAAAGAGGTCTTGGGGTGTCATTTGACAAGACAAGCAAGAGAATAAGAAAACTCTGCCAAAATCCCTTCCCCTTCTTAGCCCAAGTTTTGCATCATATTCTGATTTTTGGTCTAATCCTCCCCCTCCAACCCTTTCTCTTTATGCAACCCTTCCTCCTTTCCTAGGTGATAAGTTGGTTTTGAGAATATAACGTGGGATTTATGCACTTGGAGCCATGATAAAGGAGCTTGGACCTAGTTCGTGGAGCGACTGTTGACGAAGGTTGTAATCCTTTTTATCTTAAAATTGAATAAAAGAGTTTATTCTTGTCCCAAAACATCATGTCTACAAGGTTAAAGTGATTAATATAGATAGCATATGTTTTTACATTGTATTCCTAACCTTTTGTAGGTTAGCTTTGGGAGGAGACCAGTAATCTAGGAGGCAACAACAAGTGAAAGAGGAAAACACTAACCACAAGGACTAAATGTGCACCCATTAACCCTCTTTCCTTTCTTTTGCATCACTTAGTTTAGTTGGTTTTGGGGTAGTTTAAGGGTAGAACTATCTTTTAAGGGAGTTAGCACTCTGGCTTTACCTTTGACCCAGTATAGGGGGATTTTCCCTGTAGCAGTGAGGCTGACTTCAGAGGAAGTCAAATAATTCATGGGGAATCTGACCTCATATGGAATCAGTGAGCTTAGAGGGAGAGACAACCATTCATAGGGATTCTTTCCTCAAGTTTAGGTGGGAGAGAGGCTTCTTGCAAGACTGACATGAAGGTATTATGGGTTGATGAAGCCAGGAAGGAGGTTTGGAAGAGAGAGGCTTCTAGGAGATGTCTATCCATGAGGGACAATTCCATTTAGTAGGTTTCTTTTTTGTGAAAGAGGGAGCAACCAATCAGGATGATTGGAGTGCAGCTATGGTTTAAAATCCAATGCAAGAGGCAGAGCTACTTCCATTATTGATGTAGCCAAAGCCTGAGATTGATTCACAAGATCAAATAAACCATGAAAACATAGGAGAATGAAAAAATAAATCTCTTTTATTCCCTCTCCATCCTAACTATTACAATCGAAGTTCAACCCCTTATAACTACTATCTAGTATTTTCGAAAACAACTATTTTTTAGAAAAACAACTAAATTTAGAAAATTCGTGCATGACTCTAAAACTGACCAATAACTAAGATATAACTAGAGTGACACTATTTTTCAACTCATTTTTCTGATTAAGCTCATAAACTAAGAGATAATCGATAATTGAAAAATTAAAAATTCTCGTAAAAACACTAAAACCCCAATTTGAGGCCTTATATGAAGGAATTTGGCCCTAAAAAAGTGTCGAAACGATGTCCAATTAGATATATCATCGTGAAATCTTTGATAAAGCTTCGAAATGATGTCCAATCGAAGGGAAATCTTCGAGACGCAACTCCCTGTAAAATTTCAGCCAAAATGGATAACTGAGTCAACAGTTATGACCCTCGAAAAATCCCCGAAAAATCCCTGCATCAAGTATGGGAGATAGAGATACTTCCAGATGTTGGAGGATGGAATACCTCCCTCACTAAGAGGGAGTGTTTAAGTTTTTGTAGCTTCAGGAGGTATTCCCACTAGTAGCCATGGTGTTAGGCATGTGGGAATTTTCATTGACACCATATTACACTTTCATTTCGGTGAAAACGTCGTTGGATTTGTGTTGGGGCTTCATGGGTTTGGTTATGGGATTTGTGGGATTTTGTAGGGGCTTCACACCCATAAAGAGGAATTAAATATTTTAATTTAATGTTGATTTTAGAAGGGGTTCCTAAACTCACTCATTATATTCCTATATAAGGAGAGGAGAGATTGTGACAAATCTCATTGCGACATTATGGGGTTAGCATAAGTGAGTGAGCACTTATGCTAGGAACATAACAGAAGTGCATCTCACATGTGTAGTAGAGAGAGTCATACAGATCATATGTGTGAACATAAATGTACAGACAGGTCATGCATTCACACATGTGACAGTCTGTATGCACGGGAGAATAGGTAGATGACTACATGTGTGAGTGTGATAGGTCTGCATGTGTGAAGGAGAGAAACAAGTCCACCCATGTGGATTTGTCATGGAAGAAATAGGTCCATACAATATGACATTAGTAGGATGTATAGGTGGTCTATAGAAGGTTTGAAAATTGAAATTTGTCTCGGTAATTTTTCTGAATTTTGGTTTTTTAGAGGACTAGTTTTGTCCTCAGTTTTGGTGAAATTGTGACAACTAGGAGGGATGATTTTTCCCTCAAAATTTTCTGAATTTGACAATTTACAAAACAAAAAAAATTGTGTCTCAAGTGCATGGATCATTTATCTTTGATCTTGTTGTTTACGTTGTTGTAATTTTCTGTCAATAATTTCAGTGTGAAATTGTTCAGTGATAACAGCTAGGGTTTACTGTTTGGTTCACTTGGAAGTAATTTTCAGATCTGAAATTAGTTGCATATGAAAAAATTGACAATCTCACCATCTAGTGTCTCAACTCCACTGTTTCAGTGTGGTTGCTTTCGGCTACACCTGGTATCCCTTAGGAAAACACAACGACCAGATCTGATCTTTGATGGTGAACAAAGACCAGACACACTCATTCTGTACATCATTCACCTGGCGAATCCATGGTTGAAGAATTGATTGGCGAATCCACTAGTTCGAAATGGAAAGAATCCTAGCTTGAAGGTTTTCTCCCTTTAATTTTTCTGCTGTTCCTGATTTTCCCAATGTTGTTCCTACTCCAAATGAATGGAATGATTATTTGCCTATATTTAGAGAGCTTAAAGAGGACAACCCTACTCATCATCTCAGTGAGTTTCATGAACTTACACACCAGTGGGATATACATTAGGAGGATGTATTAATTAAGATGTTCATGTTCTCGTTAGTAGGGGATGCTCGTGAATGGTATCATTCTTTACCCCCTACTAGCATTTCTTCTCTGAGATAATTTCACGTAGCTTTCAATAAGCATTGTCAGACATTTTATCCCTGTGAGTTAATTTGTCATAGATTTTGTGAGGGTTACCATGACCGTATTCAAGGTATAGCTGCTTCTTACGTAGGATGTGAGGATGAGCCTGATGAATTGGATCAAAAATTAGTTCTTCATCTTCCCTTTTCATTTTCATTATAGGAAGGCTGTGAGGATGAGGACCAGGATGAAGCAGATGCTCTGAGTGAACTGATGGAGCTGGTGAAGTCTCTTTCTACAGAGTTAGAGGGATTAGAGGCAGATCACGATTGTTGCCTTTTTGAAGAAAATACAAAAGACTTACTAGACCTTGAAGAGGATGTTCTTGGAAGCTCTACTGAGGATGATGATGAAGATTTCATGGCTGTAGAGGCCCTGCATTCTTCTCCCAAGGTGCCTGTTGTTCCTAATTTTGATGATTATTCAGATGAAGAGAAACAAAGCCCCACATCACAGATTGATGACCAAAGGAGAAACCAGCCTGTGTATGACAACTATGAATCAGATTTTGAGCTGGATATGCAGGATATCCAAGAAAACACAACAGAGCCTTATCCTCTTTTTATTAAATAAGATTATCATGAGGAAATCAACCATGCTGGGCCTACAAAAATCACTGAGTAACAGATTGAAGAACAAATCTTTCCCACCAGTCCTGTTTATGATGATTATGAATCTGACCACTGGGAAATCCATGAAGATGAACCAGAGGAGTAGAAGAAGGGGAAATTTATCTCCTTTCTAGAGCCTATAAGCAAGCAACCATCACCTGAGACCAATCAGCCTGCATTAGTTCCTCTTCCACCTGTGCTTATCAGTGAGATTCAGCCACATGTGAGCATCTATGGAGCATATCAGGTTGCCTATTACAAATTTTCCAAGATCTTCCACTCATTCTATGAGCCTATCAGCGAGTACATGGAGTGGAATTTCCTTTATGACCTAAAGCCGCTCTATTTTATCTCAACTTCATCCCTTGGAAGAAAGATGAAGGATGTGATCATTCTGCTATCACAGTTGCATCATCTGCTAGTGATCACTGATAGAGTAAGGCATCTTCCATTCAGGAAGTTACTTGATTGGATATGGTGGAAGTTTGCTTTCACCTAGCCCCATGTACAAAATAAATTAGTTTAGGACTGTACATAAATAAGCTCCTTGGAGCATGTGTGTTTCTTTTGGCCTGTATCTTCAGCTGTATGTTTTGAACTTGAATCCATAGCCCAACAAAAGGTGAATGGAACTACAGAAGGAGATATTAGAGCCTCACAGGGAGGATTCTATCCCCCATGGAGCCTAACGTTATCATATATTCTTACAGGGGGGTGCTTTCCCCACTGGATTTGGCCCTTGGGTGGAAAAAGGAAAAGAATAGGGTTAAAAAACCCACTTTATGGCGCTTATCCAAATTTTTTATGCCCGGGCACATTGTGCTAAGACGCGAGTGAGATTGGATGACTGAGATCCATGCACTCCAGATTGACAGTTGATGGCTATATTGGGGCCTCAATGTGTGCAACCGTTAAAAAAGGTAGAGTGGGCCAGGGAAAACAACCACATTTTTTTAAGGTGCTACGTGTCGGCCAAAGAAACACATGGGGCCCAAAAACGGGGAAGTTCAAACCACTTTTTGCAGCCCCCGGTCTTATCCCAGGTCGACATGTGGCCCCTCTGTCCCGCCGACAACTGTCCCCCACTCCATCTCTCTCCTCCATCCGTCACATCTCCCACTCCCCTATAGCTTTCTCTCCCTCATACCTGTCCTCCATTCACCATTTCGCCTCTCACATCTCCCCTCTCATATCTCACTACCTATGCCATATAGGTCCACATCACCTATTTCCTCTTACACCTCAGCTTCCATCATGTCGACCCCACAACTTTTCCCAGCCTCCATGTTTCCTTTGCATGGGCATCACACAACCCAGTAGCCTGCCCATCACACCATTGCCCCGTGAGACCCTCGTCCACGTCCGCTACCTAGCCATCCATGCATGCATCCAACTCAGCTCTAGGTGGTAGGATGCAGAGGCTGCCATGTCTCCAAGGTGAACTTTTGACTCAGGCCTTCTCTGATATCAATGAAGCAGTTATTGAGGTAGGTGGTGGCGGTCGAACATCGTTTCCACCATGAATGGAAAGCCCAGAAAAGGATTGTCAGCCAATCAACTCATCTGCAGGTCCATTTTGAAGCGCTTGCGTCTGACAGGAGACTGCATGCACAGTCTATCAGGAAGCATGCAGACGTAATGCCTTGAATGCATTAACTCGAGCATGCCTTTGCTGCAGAAACAAAATTTTGAGTATAAGTATGGAGTTCTGTCATTTTTGTAAGGGTGTTTGTTTGAGCAGAGCTCCCCCTTTGTAATATGTTTTAACACCAGAGCTGTTCCTGGTTATGTATTTTGATTTGAGACTTTTAGATTAATAGAATTCAGCTTCCTCTTTCCATCTCTTTGTAAACATTGTGTTAAAACACTCGGAATTGGAGGATCTAGTCAAGGGCCATAATGTTGTAGGATGATGTAGGTTTGATCACTGCAATGTTTTCACCAGTTTCAACTAGTTTTCTGTGTTGCCTTATTCCCCCTTACACTGAATGGCTTAGAATTTGAGGATCTAGTCGAGTCATTGTGGCTGCATAGTGATATAGGTTTGATCATTGTGTTGTTGGAACTGTGTCATTTGGGCACATTTCAGTGTCTGAAACCTGGGCTCAAAAGCATCATCGAGCCCAATTTTTTCTTCTTCAAGCTGTTGGAAGGTTGAATGCCCATAGCAGCCTTGTTTTCATTTTCTCATCAATTCTTCCCTCTGCTCGCCTTTTAAACTCAACCCACTAAATGAAGTTAATGTGTCCCTCACTTCATTGTGAATTTCTTGTGCGATTCGGTGTTGTAACATCATTATAGTGCTGAGTTTTTTCCATTGACCACCACCCATTTAAACCAACATCCACCTAAACACTGATGGGTACTGGGCTTATCCCTACTACAATCTAGGGGTGACTTCTGGTGCTAACACTCAAGACCTTAGTCTCAAATGCCACAAATAACCACCGCCACTAGTCCAGTCACTTCAAGTCATACTGGAATTCCATCACCAACCTCTGCTAGTCATGTTGGGGATTGGTCGACAACCTCTATGTGCCATGTTGAAGACCAAAACCAACCACTGGAAGTCATGCTGAGGACATCATGCTAGTCTCTCTGAGTCATACTGACATCACATCTCCAACCTCTACTAGTCAGGCTGATAGCATGTCACCAACCATTGTGAATGACGTTGGGGGCATTCATACGATTGAGAAGCCTAGATGTGTCAGACGAAAACCCAAGTTCCTTTGCAAGATTTTTGAAGAAGATCACCTTACTTGTTTGTGTCCTGCTATAGTTGGGATAGATGAAGTGTGGTCCTCACCTAGGGCCCCTTCGGGTTATAAGTCATCTTTGATTTCCCAACACTCCTTTCTCATTTGATTGACACGACAGTTATGCCGATGTAATAATCACCTGACCCCACTCCTTTTTGTGAGGGTGGTGCATCTCCTGGCCATGTTGTATCACATTATATTCAACCAATGGTTCAAGAAGTGGTCATACCGATGCAATCTCCAGTCAATACAACTCTTCTTTGGGAGGGTGATGCATCCTTCAACCGTGTCTTTATCATTTCCAGTACTGCACCTTCTGAAAAAGAGAGAGTTTTACTCTCTCTGAGTGCTCTCCCTCCAATTCCTAGAGAGGTTCCCTTTGACTAGGATGGTCTTGTGGGGTATCCAATTCCTCATCCTATTCCTTTTCAAGTAAGACACATTATCTGATATATCGTGGAGACAGTAATCACTGCTAGTACTTTATCCTCCTCGACTTAGAGAGCTTTGGGTTTTCCCAAGCTTGTGTTAGCCATTCGTAAGTTGTTGACCTTTCATAGAAATCCTACATGGGAGCCTTGGCCTCCCTCATGACATTCCACCTAGAAACCCCTCAAGGAGTCTAAGTTAAGATATTTTCCAACTCATCTAAAAATAAAAAATATTGCTGAGTGAATTTGTCTCTTTCACACTCATTAATTAGATTTGAAAGATCGCAAGTCTTGGTTAAGCTCTTTTCCGACTCATTTTAAAAAATCGACAAGATTTCTGAGTGAAATTGTCTCTTTCACACTCATAAATTGGACTTGAGAGGATGTCTATTTGGTGCAAGTTTATCCATTTTTCAAACCAAGTATACTAAGATTACGAAAAATGACATTTTTTGGCATTAAGTTGTAATTGCATCTCATGACCTTTCTTGTAGTATTGAGCCTATTGTTATTTCTCACTTTTGCGTTATAAGCTGTTCACCTCAATAGTCTGCATCCTCAACCAAGAAATGGCTTGTTTATATCCTTTGCATATTGACACCCTATACATAAGAGGAAACATTCCCCGAAGTGTCCATCTCCTACATGCACCTCCTTGCATTGGGCATAGGTATGTTCCACTGCTGGAACTAGTTTTTCTTACTTACGATGCTAGTTTCCTTCTTTGTATCATAAAATTCATTTGAATATGAAAAAACAAAAAAATATAGGCAAGAAGGGAATATTATCTTATATTGGTAGCAGTCGTGTCGCCTTTGAACATAGCACAAAAGTTTTGAGTCCACTTATCATCAAAATTTTGGATTTAGCATGACCTTAGGAAGCTGATATCGTTACAAAGAGTTTACTCCCTCGACTGGTTAGTCTTCCAGTCCCTATGGAGAGTTTGATTGATGCCTCTTGCATATCAAAGTTTCATCATTGAGTCTATGCTGCTAGCATCTTCCATATGTCTCATGCTCTTGTTCAAAGGATGTCTATCAACCTATGTCAGCCACTCCTCATAACTCTTGACTTTGTATGTCGACCATACCCTTTGTGTGTCTCAGAATCACATGAAGATGTAGTCCTCTTGCACACCCTGGTCCTAATTTACTCATTGGTAAGTAACCTTGAACCCAAAAATCGACATTTCATCATTGGTCCCTGACTGGGTGGTTTCCCTTATGTTTGATGACAAGACATCTATTCACACATTAGGATTCGTGTAGTGTCTTGAATTCCATTAGCTCTATTGGTGGTTTCGTCTCCTTTGTCAACAATTTTCCTTATTGGATTCTATTCAGAGGGTGTTTTTCGTGTACTGCTTGCATTTAACACACACAAAATACAGATAGGGTCATTGGTTCGTGAACATGTTCTTCGTCCGATTTCCTCCAAATCATCAAGCTCCTTCTTTGTACCTCATGCTGAATAATGATAGATGCCTTATTTCTTTCTTTTCAGCGGGTCTCCTTCCATCAACTTCAACTCGTCTATTATGGAGACGAGACCTAGAGTCCTATGAGTACCTAGAGGCTTGCAGTCATTAGTGGCAGGTTCTCTCACCATCGACAGTTGGGAATACATCAATGTCTCTTAATTGATGGATTCTTCAAGTGTTCGATCCAACTCCTTTATTCACACTTGTAAGAATGTACTCAATGCCTTGATACCTAATTTCATCATCGACAGTCTATCTCATGTTTGTTAATGATACACCTTAATGACCAGTAATCAAACAAATTCTCATTGTGTCCGACCTCAACTCCTTAATTCACACGATGGAGACTTCCACCTTTGGCGGATTGTGTAGAAGACTTGAAGACATCAATTTATATTCGCATATTTCTGAAGCTATTACTACCTTTCATTGGACCAATACCTATGTGACTTCAATGATCATGGGAGATCAGATTGTACCCCATTGTATACAGATATCTTCAGATTGATTTTGAGACTAGTTTTACTGGGACTTGTTCATAACTATGACAAACTTTGGCATGTATCCACCTTTGTATTGCCTATTCATGGCCATGGACAACTGTTTGGTATATTTTCGCATGGATCAACAATGTAATTCAAATTGGCAGCCATCTGTGCAAAGTTAGTACAGATTGTAATGAGAAACTAGTGGGTCCCCATTACTCCACTTTTGGGTCTTATAATGTATTTCAACCATCACATATACTCCTATGACCTCACACATTAGGGGGCATCTGTTATATCGAGATTTTTCTCACCCTATGAAAACTTGCACATAAGGCCTTTTTCGATTTCCCTATGCAGACTTGAAGTCCTTTTTGCAAATCCCAAAGCTAAAAACATTATTTTTCCACATATACACGTCCTACCTATACTAGAACATGCATATATGTATGTTGCACCACTACAACCCACGTACATTAGGATTTGTTCCCAAAATTAAAAAATGGTGTCGGGTTTCCATGTCACGTCACAAGATCCATGATCCTTGACCTTCCATATACTGGAAACGTTCCAATTCGACCCTTTAGTTCCACTTGAAGGCTACAAATGGCCCAAATCCGAGCTATGGAAAGTAGGAGAATAATTCAACTTTAAGAGCAAAGTTAGACTGACGAAATTATTCACTTCATATTGAGTCTGCATCCCTTTATCCTTTTAAGTCTAAACATATTTTCAACCCCCAAGCTCTTCCCTACATGATTGAGAACCTCATTTTCTATCTTATATGAGCTTGCCTTTGGTGGAGGATTGAAGTGGTGGAGGCCCAGCTGGAAGGTACTTAGTTTCTCGGTTCCGAACCGTGCCAACAAGAAAGTTTGTAATTCATTCACTTCTGTTGATTACATTTTAATAGAAATACTCTTTTCTCATCCAATTAATATCTTGAAAATATACGAATTTTTATTCCATGGGCATATTTGTTATGAATGTTGATGGATTATGCTATTGAATGTGATAAAATTATATATTATCACCATATACTTGTGTTTCTTGATTCTTGAGGACAGGTTGCACGTGTATTTATTTGAGTCAAGTGCTCAACGGTGGACTTCATCGAACGTCTGGATGAGGTAGGAATTTTATCTTATCTTGCTAGCATATTTGTTTATATAACATACTTGATATTAGAGTTGATTCTTGTAGTCATTTCCATCTGTTATGGTTTACCCTTAGCCATAGAGATATTTTCCTCATAACATGAAAACACATGTATGAGACAGAACAATAATCTGATTTTATTTCATTCTGAGACACAAAACTATATTTGTCTTTTACAAACCCCTGCGAGGGTATGGACCAAAGTAAGATTTAGAGGTTTCCGATGGGAACCATACAAAAATACCTTGATACTGAAATAAAACTAAAACTAATGATCTAGATCAACTTGCCACAAAATGATACCACTTGACTCTGCAAGATATTCTTTATCAGCCATGAAAATTAATTCATAAAAAAATAAGAATACACAGACTATCAAGGATAAATCAAACACCTTTAAAACAAGCTGCTGAAATGTATGATTTAGTTTTGAATCTTGCTTCCTTCAATAAGACCCTATTGTCATCAAGAGGATTGGTCTTTCAAGTAAACTTGAAAATGAATGAAAACTAAAGCTATCTCACTAACTAGAGAGAAAACCTTAGTGTTGTAGTTCCCCTTCTATTCTCCCTTGTCTCTTCTTCTAATTGAACCTTTATTCTTTCTCAACAAGTTGAGGTAGTTCAACTACTTTATTTAGTTAAGTCAAATTAACTTAACTAATTAGTTTGGGAAGAAATACTTATTAATAATATATAAATAAGGGTCTAATTAATAATAACTAAATAGGTGGGATCCTTTGTGACTCCCATCATTATCTTTGCCAATCATTAAATAAAAAATACAAAATTAATCATTTGGATCATATAACACCCTTCTAGATCCAATGGATATCATTTAAGTCGAATATTTAAATATTAGCAAAATTTGAGACCATATCCCAAAAAATAATATATCCATCTTATCCACACAAAATATCCAAAATAAAATCGTGCTGTCCAAAAATTTGCTGAAAATAATGAAACACTGTCTT
>JASDQU010436889.1:23964-50475 GCA_032191745.1 Picea mariana
TGGCGGGGGGTGGGGGGGGGGTGGGGGTGCTTTTCCATTATCTAGCATAGGTCATTAGATGTTAGTTTTAAGCCTTTTGCTAGCATGAAAAGACTGCACTGATGAAACAACATGGGGAATTTTTGCATTAGAATTAATTGGAGGTGGTGGTGGCGGAAATGGAAATGAGACAATGGGAAAACCATGACTGTGAGAAGCAGGATGATTGACAATTTATTTCCAACTTTCGTTTGCGAGAGGTTCAGGTTGCATCGAAACATGTGGGGGAACATGAATGGTGGCAAAATTCAGAGGTTGTTGAAAAGGGGTCCTTTCAGGTCGAGGATGCAATATCCCATGGCCAAACAAATTAAGGAACCCAACTTGAAACAATTGGTTCAACTCTTTCGGATCAACATCAAAGTGAATAGAAATCGAGGCCTCCTATGGCCTTGATTCTAGTTACCCATGCCTCTGTTATTTATTCCATTACTGCCCCTACTGAAAAAACTCATCGTGTAAAAATAATTAGTCAGTCATGAAGTTCTTAATAACCCATACATGAAACTCCACTTAAATAAATCAAGAGTTGGATCTATAATTTACTGCAAGACATATGCAATCCACCATAAAAAATCCATTTATTAATTTCCACACGGACATGGAATTGATAGGGTCATTGATAGTATGGAGGGCTTGTATTTAGCGTAAAGTGATATCACGGAGGGGGAAACATTTACAAATATTGTTCAAGCAATCAACAAAAACAATCAACTGTGTATCTAAACATATCTGATAATACCAATCATCAATTAACTTCCACATTATTTCTTCTTCATTTCCATACATACCTTTTTTAAAAATGAATACCACAGAACAGGGAGTGAAAAAAAAATGTAATTGGGATAATGAGGGGAGTGAATTTTGCGTAAAATGGTGTAGTGGAAGGGACTCCCATGGATACTGTTATAATATATCAAACAATGCCATCTTCAACGTGAATTAAAATTCAAAACCCTTTACTGTTTTACAATTGAAATTCAACAGTATGTTTCCAAAAATCCAGAATTGGGTTTTCACTTCAAGGCTGCTCATTTGCATTTATAAATTGCATTGCACAATAATCATTTCATAATTTATTTCCCAATAAACATTCAATGGTAATAACACAGATTTCACACAACAGAGTCGAGGAGACACAACATCATGATAATCACAATAATCACAACCAACAGTCGAGGAATGGACAGACTGTGGTCCACAATATTAACACTTGTACATTTTAAATCACTACAGGGTTCCACAAGGTGGCCACAAAAGGGATCCCTGTGTATAACACTATTTCAAATGAAACTTAAAATAACCATGCTTCCAAATTTCCCTTTCATTCTGGTTTGCAAGACTCATTCAATGCGTATATAATTCATACACAGAGGTATTATTTGCATATGGAATAAAACACACAACAAGTCGTATCCTTTAAAAATATTTTTGCAACACTTCCATCACCCCAAATATTTCCTCGTGACAGATTGAATTACAAAATGAAATGAGTGGGATTAACATTCTTTCTAACTTCGCACAATAAATAATCAACAAAACCCATGACCAAAAAGAGCACGAACACACAATTTATTAAATTCTGGGTTGGCCACCTCCACACTATTTTCCAAATATAGGTTTTGATATACAATTATCAACCATAATGCGATATACGAGAATGAGATGACAAAGTTTGAGGGTTTGGCCAAAAGGAGCACGGAAATATTAATACCACCATAAATTTCCGCATTCAAATTTACAGAGCTGATACAAGGGCACAAGAATGATAGCCATGAGAGCCACACAATTAAATGATAGGAAAAGTTTCCAAATAACCCACAAGTAATGAACAATGATAACGTTCTTTTCAGAAAAATAGGAATCCCAAATGAAAACCAGAGGCAAGCCAGGCCCATTAATTTCCCAAATGATACCTCTTTCCATAGGTAAAGAACAAACAACTACATACAGTAAGAAACACCCACATTTTTTATGCGAATAGTTCCAATACAAATACCACAGAGACCAAAACTTCTCTAATAATCCATACACAATCAAAATTTCCACATATCATAACTTTGGAAATGCACAGACAACGAGAAAACTCAAGATCCAACTATTGACTTAATTAAAGAGCAGAGTGAAATATTCATTGATAGAGCAACAAGAAACCCCATACCTGTGTGTAAAATTTTCCAAGGAGAGTCGACCAAGCCTGTATATCTCTTCCACGACCGAGCAAAGTGGAGAAAAAACAACTAAGAAGGAGAAAATGAAAAAATGGCTAGGGTGGCGGTCTTGAGGTAGGTTAGAGAGACGTTCATTTACTGCACGTTGTATCTACACTTACACATTCATCCATGACAAGTACGAGAAAGCTAACCATACAACACATCAACCACTAACTCCAAATAAATTTAATGCAATTCGAATACACCATAGTTTGCCTATATTTCAAACTTACAAATGCGCCAACCCTGTCAAAACCCCAATATAACATACATCAAAAACTTACTAGGGATACTATGTCCCAACCTTTAGACTTCCAATTTAAACAATGCACACAAACCTTGTAGCATGAAATCAAGGTAATCACCATACCAGATAACATATGTAAATTAAAAAATGGAGTGTAGATCCTTCATCAAACTAAATGCAACATAGTAATACTTGTGAGAGATAATTAAGAAAACATCATTTCCTCTTTAGTCACCTCACCAATAACATCCTGTAATCAATTATTTTGACAACGATTTAAAGCAAATAAAATATAGAGCTCGTATCTCAGCCAACTCATAAGAACATAAAATGTAAGTGTCGTATCTTCATCATAGTCACCCAAGTCACACAAGGGGTCCCACCTATTAGTATATTATTAAATATAATTATATAATAAGGCGTTGCAACCATTTGCAAGAAGGTACCTTATGTTGTGCTTTTGGGCGTCAACAAACTGGCGACTCCATAGGGAAATCTGTTTCCCATAGATTTAAATCTCAAAATGTTCGGTTTCACAGATTGATGAACATAGATCAAAGAATTATTGACCAGAATGATTATGCAATAGGGGGAAAAGATGGTTTAAGGGAAATAATGAGACGATATTTTGGGAATAACTCATGAAAAGTGCTATGTATGAGGGGGTTTGGTCCTGTATGCATAACATTCGATCAATCACATTAACAAGTGTTTCTTCGTGTTAAGGAGAAATTTTCTAATATGCTCTTTTGAATCTCAGGATGGAGGGAAGAAAGGGATAGAAAAAAATAAGGAAGAAGACCAAATCATCTATCTAACAATAGTTACTGAAAGAAAAAATAAATTTAGCGATCTATAAAAGGAGGACATCTTGAAAACTGTGTAAACTTTATTGTTATTGATCAACAATAATTACAGAATGGCATTGTTGTGGAAAACTGATCCAAATTTCATTCCTGATAAACATAAAAAAAAAAAATAGCAGAAAATGAAACAACAAAAACTGAAAAGTCAATTGAACAAAGAAAAATAAAACAATGAAACAAAAAACTATGTACAACAGTGATTCCAATATGGAGTTTTAGTAATCAACATGGTTCGACATAATGCTTCAAGTGGGAACCATTGGTACTATAAGAAAACAATCACTCTTCCAAATCTTTTAAAATATAAGAGTTTGTACCTAGGACAAAAGCGATTTTGAAAGCACCTAGCCACAATTTCTGAAATTTCGAATGTCTTCCTCTGTCAGCATGGGATGTGTCCCAAAGTAATACTTTCTCATTCACCTTAAATTTGACAGCTTTTGCATGTTTTTTAAAGTACTTCTTTACAATTTGTTGTCTTCTCTTTATATTTCCCAAGGAAAAAATTCTTTGTTCTTCTAGGGCTAATAGTGCATTTATCCTAGTAGGGACATTGGAATAATTTAATTCTTCAATCTGTAGCATCAGCCTTAGCGACGAGAGTTCCAACTCAGTAGGCATAATGTATTATTGGCCATAAACTAGCTGAAAGTGGGTGCAACCTGTGCTTAACTTGGTAGTAGTGAGATCTTCCATGTTATCACATGAAGTTGTCATGGGTCAAATTTCTCCTTAGGTTTTAATTTTTACCCATTAGTGTTTTTTAAGTTTGTTTTCGATTTTCTCTTTATGATTTTCTTAGGTTAGTTTAAAAAAATAAAGGTTTGGGACTTGGTTCACATTTTTGACCCACACTTATGGTTTATACCCTAGGTTCATTTTGTGTTTTATATCCTTGACTCATCACTTGAATTGACAACTAGCACTATGAAACCCATGACTTCAAAAACGTAACAAGTCACTCCATCTATTCATATGTTTGAACCTCTCCACTCTGTGATCCCTTTTCCCATTAGGGAGTCAAATAAAACCTTGTCAAGTACGCTGCCAACTCACTAGTTGTTTTCGTAGTGCATATTTGTACACTGTACCTCTTTACCATCATTCACAATTATGAAGCTGATGTCATGCCTTTTCATTTTTTTCATCACCCTTGTCTTCAAAAGGAATATCGTGATTTGGTCATTTATGAAGTTTTAACTGTTTACCAAATTTTAAATGTTGCTCCTAGCTTGACGCTATAGAAATTACCAGTCCAGATAATGCCGCAGATTATGCTATGGAACTAACTGACTGAGGTGAATTGGAGACTGAGGTGGTTTCAAATGACTCCAGACTTGCTGAAGATCACCAATAATCAAGTTTCAGTGTCCAGGTACTTCTTGATCCATCCGAGCTTTATTTAAGATCAATTAAAGTTTTTGTTTATCTTTTCGTAGCAGTTGTCGCCACCAAATGTAGTGTATTCCACCTACCATCCCCTTTACATCTGCTTCCAAAAACTTCTTAGCCATATTCACACTGGAATTTTACTCCACTGAAATTGAGTCAATTTGCTTTAGAGATTTGAATTCCCATTTATCCTCTTGGCTCATGCTGTCCACACTATGCTACAAAAACCACTGTTAAACTATGCTACGAATCCCTTGTTCCAGTGTTTCAATTTCTATGTCAAACCTGTTCCATATTCTATGCTCACAACTCCAACATTATCTTTCCTTATTCACTGTGTTATTATATATTTTCATCTTAAAGTCTATTTCCAGTTAAGAGGTTAGAAGCCCTTGCCTTTTGAAATCATGATGACACTATATGGTGGCCCTATGTTAGCTTAAAATTGGACAACGCAGTCTCCCTACATATCATTTCTCAGAGGATATTTTTCCCCCATTCTCAGCCATCAAACCAGTCTCTTATTAGTTCATAAGTGAATTGGAGGAAAGCCATGAAAAACCAATTAAGGATCACCTTTCAAAACTTAAATATTGTTTCCTCTCTTTGGTTTCCTTACCTTTCATAACATTACAATACTTGACCTCTTTCTTCTATCAATGGATACACCCCCAAAAAATAATTCTCACAAGGGTGGGAGTGTGGTCAGGATTGAGCTTTCTGACATGCACCTATTTGATGTTGAGCCTATGATTAGGGAGGTTTTCCAAAGGGTTGGTTTCCTATCGTTCTGTCAAAACATGCAGAGGGGACACCCTGAAGTAGCAAGGGCATTTTCTTTAAAATTCGATGGCACTAAGACCAAGGTAGGAGCCCTTGAGTTGGAGGTATCTGAGGCCACTATTGAAGCAACCATTGAGATACCAAACACTGGTGAGAGGTGGTTCAAATACATGACTCTCAATGCAACCTTTTATAAGGATTTCCTCAAGCCAGACTATCATAAAGACAATTTTTCCAAGGCGATGCTTAGGAGCCACTTGGTTGAGGGTTTTAACAAAATGTTAAAAGTTATTTAGAGGTATTTTACATGTGAGGTAAGATTCAACATGATATACCGATATCACATTAGGCCCTTGCTACAATTCAGAGGTAAGGATTTGATGAATATCCCTTTATATCTTTTTAGAAGTATGGGAAAAATGGCTGATAGAGTCTAATCCAAGTCCAAGGCCGCAAACACTAGTGTTTTCCACTATGGTTTGATCATGATGCTTGTAATGGAATAATTGCAGAACATAAACCTTACTTGGGAACAATTCATTGTCTTTGCAAATTTGCAGCTAGATGTAGCCTCCACCCCTCAATCCAGAGTGCAAAGCCATTTTCCTGCTAGTAGTGTTGCCTAAGTAGAAACAAGAAAAAAGAGAAAGAGAAAATCTATTTCCCAAGAAAAAGAAGTTCCTAAGGAAATTGAAGAAGAAGAGAGGGAATTCCATCACTCCCCACAAAGAGAATTTTCACCTCAACTTGCACCTGAACTAGAGGAAGTTCCCTCATCAGCCAAAACCACCACCAAGAAAGGGAGAAAATTGCATTTTCCTTCACCTACAACAACAACTAAGACCAGAGTTAGGAGGCCTTTCACGAGATCATCAACCCACAAGGAAGCTGCTGAAACATAATTCATACCCAAGGCTTCAGTCCCAAAGAAAGTTAAAGGTAAAAGTGTCACTGTTGTGAAGCCTATTGAGGTCATGACCAAATATTTTATTCAAAAGAAAGACAAACATAAGGGTGAAGCTACTGAGAGTCCTGTTGAAGTAATAAACATCAAAACTCCCCATTATAATCCCACGTTCAATAGATTGAGTAGACAACTCAAGGATGAAAGGAAGGAAGTTTCCCATTTGAAGGGAGAAATATTGATTGAGAGGAGGAAGATGATGGATCTCATGGACATGTATAATGAAACTCTTGATATGGCTAGGTTTACAAAAAAAATATTCTTGGCTCTTCATAGGAAACTTAAGACTTTGTACATGCAAAAGAGAAGCATACAGTCCCAAAACAAAAATCTCAAAGAAGAATTGCAACCCTTTAAGGATGATCTAGCCCAGAGGAATTTAAATGTTCTAGCACAAGCTGCAGTAGAGAGAAGTGCCCCTGCAGTAGAGAGAAGTGCTCCCCCAAAAGAAAGAAATGTTGTTGCAACAAAGGGAATTTCTCCTGTAACAAGGAGGATTGCCAGATTGAGAAGATACAATGGAGAGGATGACAGATCCATTTTTGATGATGATCAGTTTTTGCAAGCTTCAATTGTTAAGGGAAATCTTATAATTTCACCTACTAGAGGAATCTACAAGATCATAATCCATCTACTAATACGTTTTTTGGTTTTTGAGGTTCATTTCATGACACATAAAAAACAAAGAGATTGTGTAGTGCCTGATGCTACATAATCATCCACACATACTGTTCTATAGATGCGCTACCAAAAGTGTTGTAGAATCACCTATCCAGACACAGAGTGGAAGTTCACTACGGAAAGTTGCTGTAGAACAATGTTACAGGAGGACGCTATGAAATATGCTACCGAATGTGCTAAGGAATCAATTGCAGAAAATTTTTACAGAGTCAAGCGCTATAAAATGTTACACTAGTTGCGCTACGAAAAGATGCTATGAATTGGTTGTTATAGTCAATGATTTTGAATTCATTGCCTTTTCTTGGCTTTGATGATTTAGAGGGATCTAAGGATCAACATGTGGTAGATGGAGCTCAACACAAAGGCTTGGAGGACACATGGCACTGGAGAATATGCACCCAAGAAGCAACAAGTCATGTCATTTATATCTTGTTAGAGTTGTTTCCAACAGACTCCTTGATTCTAGCAGTCTGTTAGATGCACTTGTACCGATGTTAGACTAATAGATTTTTGTGGAGAATCCTAGGATAGGAAGGTCATCTTGCATCTCAAGATATTGTCTACTATTTTGGTTATAAATACATCAGAATAATGTTATGTTGGGTTCGAATTGTTGAGAAAAACTCCCTATTTTGTAAAATTCAGACTAAATAGAGTTGTACACTCATTTATGTATGAGACCTAAGATATTTTGATTAATAGAAGTCAACCTCTTTTCATCATCTTGTTTCTTCTTATTCTAAATGATAATTATTGGATGATCCTTATGAGATGTTGTGGTTGTGTTATAATGGATGTTTGATTATAATACTGTTGTAAATGTTTTTTAGTGTTTTAAATTAGTTCAAGAAGATCTTGTGACTGAGTTTTTATTCACCTAGATGCTAGAATGCCTGATTCTTATAACAGACCTATCCAACTTCCTCGCCAAGTATTCAATCTACTCACTTTTATTCTTAAACCACTGACTAAAGTTAACCAAAACCTCATTTGCTTATGCATATTAGCCTAGAATTTCTATGTTAAAACATTGTTATGCTGAGTTTTGTCCATTTGAACTTATTTCATTAGTCTACATTCACAAACCTATTTGATGGGTACTAGGCTTATCCTCTTGATATCTGAGGGTGACTCTTAGTGCTAACATTCTTGGCGCCGTTTCCGAGGAACGGATTGAAAACATTTTCCTAGGATTGAATGACAAAGCATACTAATTCTGATGGTGCATTAGAAATTAATACATTGAATAGCACCTGGTGACTCCATTGTTTCAATTGTGTCTCCCAAAGGCAGACACACGAGGTCTACTCCACATCTATCTCTGGAAACACCTAAAGTTGACCTAGAGAATATTATCAAGAAAGGAAAATATTCTCAAGAAGGCTTTTCAGCTACTGTACCAGGTACTTCTGGTCATTTTCCTAATTCTACATTTAATACTCCAATAACTACATCTAGTTCTACTCTTCTACCTTCTATTGAAGTTTCTAGAAATTTGGATTTTGAAAATTTTCCTGTTGAATACTCTTCTTTTCGTCCCAAATTGAAAGAAGAAATTTTTTAAACCGTTGCCTCTCCTGATCTTGTAAGCTAGTTTAGACATGAGAGATTAGAATATTTTCCTACCTTGGGCCTTCCTACTCCTCCTCCTATCAAAATTGTTGTGACTAAAGATGAGGAAACCTCATTTCCCTTGGACCCTATACCATATTCTTCCAAGACTCAGCCTCTTCCTATGAAAACTGAAACCTCTCCATCCAAGCTCCCTCTTTCTCCTAAAATCAAAGATGCAATTATACCTATCAAGACTCAATCTCCTCCTTGTTCTCCTATAGTTCACAACCCCATGGTAGGTGCTAATATTCTTAGTAATAGGATGGATGTCATAGTGGCTACTAGGTATGCCCCTCTTATTTTACCTCAGCCTATGAATTCTCTCGCAGTTGGAGACTACCTTAAGTACATGCCCAAGTTCACAGGGGAGGAAGACATAGCTGCAGAAGAATACCTTGTAGCCTTTTATAATTATTGAAACAATATTAACATTGAAAATGAAGATGTATGGATAAGGGTATTTTTTCAAAGCCTTGATAGTGAGGCTAGAAAATGGTTTATGGGTTTGAATCCTGGATTTATTGCTGGGATTGAAGATTTGGATGATGCTTTCTTGAGACATTGGGGGGATAAAAAGGATTTCCTTTATTATATTACAGAATTTGGGTCTCTTAAGTGGAAAGAGGGGGAATCTGTTTCAAAATTCTAAAAAATATTTAATAAAATGTACAACAATATTCCCACTGAAATAAAGCCTACAAAAACGTCTGCCAATATTACCTATGACAGTTCTTTTGACCCTGAGTTTTTCCTCCCGTTGAGAGAAAGAAGACCTACCTCTCTAGCTCATATGAAAGATGCAGCTTTGGAAGTAGAATATAACATACTGATAGCTAACAAACTTAGGGGAAAATATGATAGAGACAGAAGAAAAGGTAGGGATGAAGCTTCAACCTCAGAATCCCCTGCTGTACATCCTCAGGTTGATGAACTTACAAAATTGGTAAAATCACTTTCTGCTAAAATGGAGAAGTTGAAACTTGAAGGAAAGAAGAACTATAGGAACACACAAAATTTTGATAATAGAGGAAATTTCAGAAGACCAAGTAATGCCCCTCAAGTCCTCCAAAGAGATCAAATAAACAGGGATAGGGATGATAAAAAATTTCAAGCCCCTCTCCAAAATAACCTTCTTGTTGATGAAGAAAGAGAGGATGAAGAAACTGATCTAGAAATCCATTGACTTGGTGAAACCTCTTCATCCCCCCATTTAATCCAATCTGCATATGAAGAGTATCTCATGGATAGCCAATTGAATGAATTGAGTAAAGGGGAAAAAACCAATGATCATCCAAATAAATACAACCTAAGGTCAAAATAGAAAGAGGGAAATCCTGACACTTCTGATCGTCCCACTAAAACATAAAATTATTCTAAGGCTGTGGCATCTAGAAGCAAAGAAAAAGAGGCACAAAACCATCAAGCATTGGCTAAGATCCCTGTCGCAGAAATTAAGGAAATTATGAAATCTCCCTCCTCTTTTAGATTTGAAAATGATATTCAAAAGATCAAAATCCCTGTATCGTTTTTAGAGCTTATTACGAATGAGGAATTTAAAAAATATCTTTCCAAAATGTTCTAGCCCAAGCCTTCATCTAATTCCACAGATTCAGTCAATATTCAAGATGAAAAATGAACAATCATACTGGGACCTTTGATAGAGGATAGGGATGACTCTTCTCCTCCTTTCTACACATCATTAAACATTCATGATAAAGTGCTGCACAATTGCTTGATGGACTCAAGGGCATGTCATAACCTCTTTGCTAAAAATGTCATGGATGAGCTTTGGATGGAAATTACAAAAACTTATCATGAAATATACTCATTTCATTCTAGGAAAGTGAAGTGTCTTGGGGTTATAAAAGACCTGGTTGTTACCTTGTTCCAATTTCCAATGAAGAGTGTGGTCATGGATATTGTGGTGGCTGATGTCCCCCCCTAAGTTTGGGATGCTCTTGTCAATATATTGGATCAAAAGACTAGGGGGAACTTTGCACATGGACCTTTCATATGCCACCATTCCTGTATTTGGGGGAGAACATAAAAGGATTTATAGGGAGGCACAAGTATCCTACATCATCAGTGATGAAGCAAATCCTACCAACCACCCTATTTTTGCAGTTGATACTGATTTAGGATCCAATATTTTTCATCTCACTGATGCTCCTCAATCACTTATTGAAATCAGAAAACAACCCATTTCCTCTTGTGAGATTCCTCCTCCTAATACATTTGTTTGGAAGATGTTTTTTGATGGGGCTTGTTATCACCATAACAGCTTTAGGATGGAATCCAAGTTGCAAAATTTTAGCGAAAAACTATATTTCTATGGAAGTATGATAGTTTGGAGGATCAGGCTATATTTGGTGGCGTATGGACAAGTATAGAAGAGGCAAGAAAGGTAGGACTCAATAGACCATCGATCTTGAAAGAGACCTGGATCAACAGCTAAGGTGCATATCGGGGAATGAAGTAGCGCGGAAAATAATCACTCGAAGGCGGGCCGAGGAAAACCATCATGGTTTTATCCGTGGATGCATGGCACCTCTAGGGGTACATCGGGGAGAAAAGTAGTCTGACTAAAACCATTTTATCCAACCCCCGATGTCAAAAGTTGCTAGATCGAGCTGGACCATAGATCTTAGAGTGATCCAGATCAACGATTGAAGCTCATATCAATGACTGAAGTAGCGAAAAAATTAATCATTCGAGGGTGGGTCGGGGAAAACCATCATGGTTTTATCCATGGATGCGTGTTGCCTCTAGAGGTACATCAGGGAAAAAAGTGGTCCCCCTAAAACCATTTTCTCCAACCCCCGATGTCGATGGGAAATTATAAAAGGAGGACCCTCGACATTTTTTTATGATATTTTGAAGCATTCAAATGTTCAAAAATTGGCACAAAGCATCCATTTGAAACTCAAGCTCAGAACTGAATCATATTCGTGCTTCCTTCGTCACTTAACAAATATTTTTCACAATGGATGCTAATCCTGTTGTTTTATCCATGAATAAAGAAGACATCCCCTCTAGAGAAGAATCCCTAATTGATAGAGACTCTGGCGTTTTCAACACGAATATAACAGTTTCACCCGTTTCTGTATCCAGATTGAATTTGTTAGACAATGTAGGAACATGTATACCTTTCCTCGAAGCAGCTCAAGCCTCCATCACCCCTTATGTCGTAGAAGTAGTCTTTCATTTCCCTGAATTTGTAAGATGGTGTGCAGAGTGATATTCTCAAAAATAAAGAGTCATTTTGAATAAACTAGGGTCAGAGGTTTTATGTGAAATAGATAGTCCATCGCTCTAGCACACCCTCAGTATACCAGAGTCATCCCCCACAGTTTCAGAGCCCTTCGAGGAACAAAAAATGATCATGAACTTTAGAGAATGCCCACCAGAAGTAAAAACCCTGTTTTTGCAGACCATTGTCAAGCCTGAACACCATTCAGAAAGTCTTCCGTTACCTGCGAGTGTAAGTGTCATGGTCATCAAAATCCAGTGGGATTTTTCTCTGATAAGTCAAATTATAGGGTTGGACAACGACAAGTTTGTGGTAGAAGTCATGTTAGGTTTCTTGTTGATTTTCTTTCTATTTGGTTAGTCGGTCTATGTCAGTTTTGAAAAATTTATTGACGACAATATGCATCAACAACTGTTTAACTTCAATTCATTGAGACACTTTAGATGCTACACACACTTGCTGAGAATGTTTCTGGAATCTAACAAAACCAAATTTCTTGAGAATGCATTTATTTTGACTGAGTGTAATGGTTCTGGATGAATTGAAAATCTTTTTACAACCAAATCCAGAGAGAAAGATAGGAGATTGGATGTTGTTCATACAATCTACTGTGATCTGGGTATATGGCTATCAGAAAGGACCTTATCTTTTACTAGTCTTTCTAACTCCCAGAATATTTCCTTTGGAGTTCAAAAGACAAAGGATCATCTCAGAGAGAGAGAGAATTTTTTAAAAGAACACAAGTCTTCTAACTTAACGTTTCCTTTCATAGTTGGACCCTTTGTGATAAAGAACAGGTCATGTTTGCCTCAAATCCAATCCAAGCTCAGTGAATTCAGGTTCACACAATTGGAGGGGAGAAAATATTATCCACATAAGATCATATCGAAGAGGATATTGGCGAGAAAACAAGGCCCCTATGAACATGAGTAGATTGAAGGATTCGATAAGCTAGACAATCTGGAAATCTGTGTAGATATGGAGGTTAATCTGCAACATGATCAAACAAAATGTTAATGTTTAAGCCATTATTATAGTTCTTTGCATTTCAATAGATAACAATAGAATAACACAACATCACTGAGAAATACACAATCACAAGAGACACAACATTTATACAGGGAAACCTTCTAGGGGAAGAAAACCCAACAAAACTTCCTTATTATAGATAGCCAATACAATGCAAAGAGATAACTTAAGCTAATACATAATATCATTTCCCAAATATGTGCCACTCTCTCTCTCTCTCTTCTCCAACTGCAATTCTGAAACTTGTCTCTCAATGAGCAAGTGAGGTGTGTGTCTAAGTGAGGCGCTAGCCTCCTTATTTATACAAATCTGGCACGTGTGAAGTGTCTCTTCACTGGCAGGGCTGACTTCTCAAGTTGGGTGGTTATAACCACCTTTAATATATTCTGGGGCCTCTTAAATATATTATGGGTTCGACTTCTTATTTTTCCTATTACAATTACATTATGACCAATCCACAAAAGGGGATTTGTTCCTTTTACAATAGCCGACATGATCAATCCATAATGATGATTGATCCAATGAATAATATATCAAATAATAATAAGAATACACTTTGCAGTTACATTATTTCAACACTCCCCCTTAGCAGGAAGGGTATTCTTCAACAACATCAGGCGAGAGAGAGGCCTTTATCATCAACAACATCAAGTGGGTGAGAGGATAACATCATCAATATCATCTTGGAACACTGACTGGCATATCTATAAATCATCGAAAGTTTTCCATCGACATCATCGTCATTCTCAAAGGAATGCAATCATCATCTGCATCAATATGTATTAGTATAAAACTAATACATCATCATCACAACATGAGGTTGGATCATCATAATAAAGGACTGGTTTTACATCACAGCTGTCAAGCTAGAATCTCAATACTCATCTTGGTTTATGTCACAACAATCAAGATGGAAGCAAGATACTAGTCCTACTTTACGTCACAACAATCAAGCTGGAAGAAGGATACTAGACTGGCTTTACGTCACAACTGTCAAGACGGAAGCACAATTCTAGTCTCATCTCATAGTCTTTATTTACGTCACAGAAGTCAAGTTGGAAGCAAGAAACTCATCCTGCTTTACGTCACAACAATCAAGCTGGAAGCAAGATACTAGACTGGCTTTACGTCACAACTGTCAAGCAAGAAGCTCAGTGCTAGTCTCATATCATCGTCTTTCTTTACATCATAACCATCAGGTTGGAAGCAAGATACTAGACTAGATTTACGTCATAGCTGTCAAGCCGGAAGCATAGTACTAGTCTCATCACATCTTCTTGCTTTACGTTACAGCACTGAAGCTGGAAGCAAGATACTAGACTGGATTTACGTCACAACTGTCAAGATAGAAGCACAATACTAGTCTCATCACATATTCTTGCTTTACGTCACAACACTGAAGCTGGAAGCAAGAGATGTCTCATCACAACAACTACTCCCCCTTTCGAGGAAGGTCCTTTCGGACTATACCAAGATTATCTCGAAAGTTCTCAAACTTTACACGAGATAGAGGTGTGGTCAACACATTAGCAACCTGTTCATCTATGCTATAATACTAGAGCTTTAAGGCTCCTCTCTTCACCATGTCATGGATGTAATGATAACGAATCTCTATGTGCTTCGACCTGTCATGGAATACAGGATTCTCTGTCATATTTATGTAGCTCTGGTTGTCACATAGTATCGTGGTTTCTTCCATCTCTAGGTCAAATAGGTCGGTCATCAACTTTCAAAGCCATATAGCTTCACAGCTGGAAGAACATGCAATAATGTATTCTACTTCTGCTGTGCCGAGAGAAATACTGGATTGCTTCCTACTCTTCCACGAGATCATGGTCGATCTCCAACTGAAACAACATCCTGAAGTGATTTTTCTATCAAAAAAACTTCCTGCCCAATCTGAATCAGTGTATGCACTCAATGTGAAATCATGATCTCCATCATAATTGATACCACAAGATAATGTACCCTTAAGGTACCTCATCACATTTTTTGCAGCCACAAGGTGAACATGTCTGGGTTATACCAGAAACTGACTCAAGGTGTTCATGGAAAAACAAATTTCTGGTCTGGCGTTCGTCAGGTACATCAACGATCCAATAATTTGTCTATACAGTGTGGCATCAATCAATTCTGACAAATTATCGACCAACAACTTCAGCTTCGTTTCCATGGGTGTATCCATGGGCTTTCATTCTAACATGTCAAATCTCTTCAAGATTTTGACTGCATACTTCTCTTGGTTAAGGAATATCCTCTTTGGACTCCGCCATACCTCAAGACCTAATAAATAGTGCATTAGGCCAAGGTCTTTCATCTCAAATTTTGAAGTGAGTCTCTTCTTACATTCGGTGATGAGATTTTCTTCTCCAATTAAGAATAAGTCATCCACATATAGCAATAGTATCACTGTTTCATTGTTCATAACCTTGAAGTAGAGGTTAGAATTTTCTTTAATCTTGGTAAAGCCCAAGCTCATCAGGAAGATGTCTATCCGACCATACTAAGCTCTAGGAGCCTGCTTCAATCCGTATAATTCTTTCTTCAACCCACAGACATGAGACTTCCTGTCTTCAACTTCAAATCCTTGAGGTTTCTCTATATACACTTCCTCTTCGATGACACCATTTAGGAAGGCTATCTTTACATCCATCTGGTGCAACTTCCACTTCATCAAGTAGCTGCAAGGGCTATGATAGTTCTAATCGAAGTGTATCTAGCTACAGAAGAGATTCATAGTCAATGCCTTCCTTTTGAGAAAAGCCACGAGTGAAGAATCTTGCTTTATACTTCTCAATACTTCCATCAACATCATGTTTTATTTTGAAGAGCCATTTGAAGGATACCACGTCTTTACTCTTCAGTCTGGGAACTATTTCCCATACATCATTCTTTATTATGGATTGGTATTCCTCTGTCATGGCATCTGCCCATTCATTCATCTTAATGGCTTCTTCAAAGTAGGTAGGATCCTTCTCTAGGAGGTCACACATCAAAGCCGTATAACTGGAGAATGGATTTGGTCTTTTCACCTGTCTCGTGGTTCCTTGGGGAACACCATACTTCTCTCCATCTTGAATGAGCTCTCTAGCCCAAGATGAATTCATTTTATGGAGGATCGTCATCCGAGGTGGTTCTTGAAATTATACTATGTCATGATCTTCTGGAATTTCCTCATTAGGGGAAACTATGTCTTCCCTCACTAGTTTTGCAGTTCTGGGAACCTTCCTCACTGATTTTGTAGTTTTGGGGATTATGGGTTCCTCTTCATGTACTTCTTCAAGCTGGCATCTTCTCGATTTCTTGAGTGCTGCATCTTCATCAAAGGTCACATCCCTACTGATCTCAATGTGGTGATGACCTGGTATGTAAATTCTGAAGGCCTTGGATACCTCACAGTATCCCACAAATATTCCCATCTTTCCTGAAGGTTCCATCTTGTTTCTGTTCTCTTTCGGAATATGTATAAAAACTGGACAACCAAATATTTTTAGATGGATTACCTCTGGCTTCTTTCCGGTGAACATCTCTTCAGGGGTCTTGAACCCAAGTGCATTATGGGATAATCATTTTTGCACATAAACAACTGTCATTGTTGCTTCTGCCCATAAGCACATTGGAAGATCTTGATCATGGATCATAGTCTTCACAACTTAGATTATTGTTCTATTCTTTCGTTTAGCTACACCGTTTTGTGGAGGATTATAGGGAGTTGTGAGTTCCCTCTTGATCCCAACATCTTTGCAGAATCTCATGAACTCTTTTGAGGTGTATTCTCCTCCATTATCTGACTTGAGTATCTTGATATTTCTTTCAAAAAGATTCTCTATCAAGGATTTGAATTCCTTGAACTTGCTGAACACTTCATCTTTAGATTTCAAAAAAATATGCCTAGGTCTTACAAGAATAATCATCAATAAATGATACATAATATACATACCCACTAATGGAGGATGATGGCATTGGGCCACATACATCTGAATGAATGAGCTCTAGGACTCTTTCTTCTTTGCTGTCTCTCTTTGGAAAAGGGTTCTGGTAAACCTGTGACCGCTTTGCATATATATGGTAGTGCCTTGTAGTTGATGTGAGTTAATATTCTATGCCAAAGTTCACATGAGTTTTCAATGGCATCGGTCATGGCAGCCTCTGAGTGACCCTTTAGTTTATACAAGCCATTTTCTTCACTTCCAATGATGATTGCTTCATTTAAGGTTTCTCCTTTATCACATTGCCTTATGCAACCTTCACTATAGCTTCCTCAGGGTTATTACCTGTGACTTGGATAAAGGTCAACAAAACAACGAGCAATAATAATATCTTTTTGATAATATAAAGCAATAACACAAACAATCATCACAATAGCTCCTTTAGAGCTATCACTTGTAATTTGTCTGAAGCAAAGATTAAAGGTAAGGAATACAATACGAAATGAGGTCAACACTCTCATAGTATTGTGATCAAACATTCCTCCATGGCAAATTGGAACTAACACACAAGATTCTTCCTAGAGGAGGTGTTAGTTATATCAGACAAATGATTACGTTAAGAATTTACCTCTATGTGCTCACATGCTATCAAGTATGATACTTTACAAAGACTGTTGTTTCAACTATAGTCATCAACTTGTCATGTGTACCTTTGAATCTTATTAACTTGATTAATCAAACCTAGAGCCTTGTCCTCATGAATGAGTGATTTCTTTTCTTTCGAGTCTCCTTCACTCAATATGATGAGTGCTTTCTTCAACATGTCTTCTGTACTAAGACAATACACTATATTGACAGAAGGTTGGGTTAGAGGATAAGTTATATGATCTCAACTTTTAATCCATCTAATACCTTGACTCAAAAAAGGTTAGAATGATGGTCATAGCTACAACATGGAACATTGATCAATATAACAAATGGATGCATATCATAATAATCACCTGGATTGCATCATTCCTTGGAATGTGTTGGATCTTGAGATCCTTTTGGATCTATGGCAAGAGATCCCTTCTCCTGCAAATACTCTTTAAATTTTAACCATTTAAACATATGTGAGTACATACCTCTAATAACATTTGTAGGTGGTGGCACCATCTGGTAGCAGCAACAATCATTACCAATTCCTTAAAATATTCAAGGGTGACTGCAACTGGTAGTACAACAACAACTACAACTGGTACTGTAACTGCCACTGGTTCTGAGACTGTAACTGCAACTGCAACTTAAGGTTTTATGAGGAAACCCTAATTTTTCAAACTTCAAATTTTCAAGTTCTGATCCAGGGGATAGATGTGCTAAGATGAGGAGAGTTAGCTGGTCCAGTCAGATTTTTGAAAATCCAACTTTTACCCCTCCAAACTTGATCTGTGTATTTCTGGACTGGTGCTTCTGGTTTTCTGGTACTTCTGGTACTCTGGTTTTCCAGTACTTTGTGAAAACTAGGGTTTCACTTTTCGGGAGCACTGAAGGTGCCAAAATGATCCTTGGGGGAGGGCACACTTTTATAGATGGTTTTAGGGATGAAATACCTCTCCAACAAAAAACCCTAATTTGCATGTACGAAAACAATGATGTTTTTCACTTTTCTCTTGTGAAAGATGCTCTCTTCAGCTTGCCTTTGATACCATGTTAATATTTAAGCCATTATTATATTTCTTTTCATTTCAATAGATAACAATAGCATAACACAAGATCAATGAGAAATACACAATCACAAGAGACACAACATTTATCCTGGGAAACCCTCTAGAGGAAGAAAACCTAGCAAAAATTCGTTATTATAGATAGCCAATACAATGCCAAGAGATAACTTAAGATAATACAGAATATCCTCTCCCAAATATGTGCCACTCTCTCTCTCTCTCTTCTCCAACTTCAATTCCAAAACTTGTCTCTCAATGAGAAAGTGAGGTGTGTGTCTAAGTGAGGTGCTAGCCTCCTTATTTATACAAATCTAGCACGTGTGAAGTGTCTCTTCACTGGCAGGGCCGAATTATTAAAATGGGTGGTTATAACCACCTTTAATATATTCTGAGGCCGTCCCCTAGGTGTAGGACAGTCGGTGATGGAGTGTGTTGTTAAGCCACTCTGTGATGTTAAAGTCACCGGTTCGAAACCTGCGGGGACAAAAAATCCAACCATTTTAAGGGTTGGTGTGGCTCAGGCCGGGTGTGATCCACGGGTGATTTTGACGGCTTAGATGCCCCTGAGTCATGGTTTCTCAAGCCACAGGTTAATCGCGTAGCCAACAGGTTCCGCACAAATTAACAAACAAAAAAATATATATATTCTGGGGCCGAATTCTTCCTTTTTCTATGACAGTTACATTATGACCAATCTGTAAAAGTGGATTTGGTCCTTTTACAATAGCCGACATGAACAATACACAATGGGGATTGATCCAATGAATAATATATCAAATAATAATAAGAATACACTTTGCAGTTACATTATTTCAACACAAAACATATAGAAATAACCTCTCAGTATATCCCAGCACAAAAACCTTACCCTAGGTTGGTTTTCAAATCTCTTAAAATGATTATCTATAATAAGAGAGGAAGTTCAAATGCCATGGGTGCTAGTAGCCAACAAGATACTCTCAAGAAATTGAAAATCAAATAATCCTCTCAAATAGTCAACCTGGAATAAGAAGAGCCCAAAGGGAAAACATGCATGGAGATGGCAGAAGGTGAAACCAAGAATGAAGATGTTGTTACAGGAAGCATACCACAAAGTGAAAGAAACAAAAAGGTTTTTAGCAACAGGAAACACATATTTAACCAAACACCTGGGGCAGTTTATCAGTCCAAAGAAGATTTAATGAACCAATATGCTGTGAAGGGAAGTATGGCCAATAGTGAAATAAGAGACCTTTTACCTGAGTAGAAAAAATTTCCTGGCATAAGGTTTCTTTACTCTCAATCAGGGATTTGGAAAGAAAGACATTTAACATAGCAGTGGTTGATAATGATAAGGTGTCTGCGATCAAAATGCCCTATGAAAATATTGGCACCCTTGACAAAGTAAAGTTCCACAAGAATGTCAACGACATGCTATATTCTGATTATTTGAGATTAGGTCTGAGGGTTGCAAGATTGACAATGCATGCACTCAAACTATATGGACAATTGAAGTAGGAAAAGGCATCCAACAAGGCCTAGATGACACAGGTCAAAAGGTTAGAATCGGAAGGCCCTCAAGGGGTAAAAGCTTCTCTGGATGAGAAAGATAAGATTATTCAAAGCCTAAATAAAAATCTGAAGATGTCCCATACAGATCATCCATAGACAATAGAGATGATTGTTTTGGAACAAGAGAAGGATACATTCATACAAGAGGCACTCAATTACAAAGCTAAAGCGTTGCAGTTGGAAAAGGAGAAATAAAATTGATCACAGGCACAGACAGAATCATCATATATGGATTTCATTGTACCTACTAATACAGAGGCTGGGTCAAGCACTGAGGGGTTAGTCCAAGCTATGTCCCAGGTAATCTTAAAAATAGGGGAGATCAAGGGTCTCAAAGAGTTCATAGAAAATTTGAAACAAGAAATGAAAGTGAAAGATGAGAAGATGACTCAACTCCACAGAGATAATAAAGATTTTCAAGAGAGATTGAGCAAGATGAAAACCAGGTTAAAGAGAAAAACACTATTACAGGGAGCCAAACATGTGATATGGGATGCTATTGCTGCAGAGGCTGCTAAATTTAGGGTTTATTTGAATTTTATAAGTGAAAAAGATAGCATGGATGGTACGGCTCGGAGTAGGTGCATTTTTGTTAATGAAGTGTTAGCCAAGAAGGCCTCAGAATGGTCCCAAAATGCTATTGACTTGCTAAATTCTATGCCAACTGCTGATCTCCAAATTATCAAGGTAAAGGACATGACTATATTGATCATTTTGGCCAGGAGGATCATCACCAAGCACAACCTGCTCAGATCCTTAAACATCAAGAGTTTAAGGATGCATTTGAAGAATTGTTTATCAAAGGCATCCCACCATTTTGGGATGGAAAATGTTCATTATACAATCAATAAGACTACATTTCTCTCCTCATTCAATGCGGAATGGACCATTCTAAATTTGAAGCTATGGAAGAAATTCTAAAAGGCCCAAGTTTGGTAGAGTATTTGGCTACAGACTTTGAGATTTTGAATAAGTTCAAAACAGTGAAAGTTGGCCTGCCGACTATGTCCTACGCCACGTGCATTGACTTGGATATTTTGATTAAAGAGATGATGGACTACGCAATTCCATATGATTCGCAATGGAAGTGAATCATGCAGTTGGGTAAGACAAAGTGCAATATCCCCGGAACCAGTAAGTGATCCCCAGGTGTTACCAAATTTGTAGATCCGACAAAAGACCAGAGCGAGACAGATGGCGCGAAGGAAGCCGAGTAGTCAGAGAAATTGGTCCTCAATTTTGAAACGCTTTTTGTTAATCATTGCAAATCGGCTCATATATCGAAACTGCCAATCAGAATAGTTTTAGTTAGTTTCAGAAGCTGAAATGCTTCAGTTTCAACCATTGTAATCAAATTGTATAAATACTAGGACACTTGTATGAATTAATGTTGGAAGAAATGCAAGAGCACCTTTTGGTTGTATCAAACTCTATTTGTAATTTTTCTAAATCTGAATTGAATATAAATGCAGAAGATTTTGAAGTCTCTACGAAAATATTCTAAAGGGTGGTGATATGATCTTTATTTCCCTTCATCGTATGTATTTTTTGTAACCTGTCATTTCATTTACATTTTCTTCTATTTAAATTGGAGAGTTAAAGGCCCAGAATTCATATTTTGATGCTCTTGGCTTAAGCAATTTAAACTCTGTGATTGTCTTCTTAACTAATTCAGAATTCATTTCAGTAATGCTTTGATGCGGTTATTTGTTTTCTTTATCTTCCTACACTATATTAAATTTAAGAATAACTCAGATTCATCACCTCATTTATCCTTTATCCTCTAGAGAGTTCTATTAGCTGATGCATTGTTTTCATTCACTTTCAGAATTTTGACTCCATATCCCTGAGTGTTCCTCCCCTTCCTTTCCAGCAACTTTATTAAACCCCCCCCCAAAAAAACCAAATTTAGCCACCAATTCCCAAAGAAATATCAAGTAACATGAGAGAGCCCTCTTTGAGTTGAGCAGGCTAGTGCCTCAACTCTAAAGCTAGTTAAAACAATTACCTCTGTCATTTTTCTATCAGCCAGACAAAATTTACAGAGTGCTAACAGGGCCTCTTCTAAGGAAGGCGTTGGTGCTGGGGTAGTATTTATTTACCCTTCTCAAGAGATCATATCTTTGTCTTACAATCTTGAATTTGAAACTACAAACAATGTGGTAGAATATGAGGCTCTTGCTGCTAAAGACATGAATATTGAAGAGTTAGCAGTGTTTGGAGATGTTGAATTGATTGTACATCAAGTCAAAAATTTGTATCAAGCTAAACACCCTAGGTTAAGGACTTACATAAATGGAGTTTGGGATCTTGTTGATAATTTCTTCTTGGCTTTTAGTATCTCTTTTGTTTCAAGAGAGGAAAATCCTATGGAAGATTCCTTGGTTGTTTCATCAAGTAATTTCAGAGTTCCTTTGCCCCCTAAGCTCAAATATTATGTGAAGTGAAGTATATAACCTCTATACCTAACAATGTCAAACATTGGAAGGTATTTGAGGATGATATTGAGATCAAAAGATTTCTTCAAACTGTGGATGAGTGTTTTGCCTTACATATTGATCAGGATCGTGATTATGAAAAAATCCCTTATGCTGATATTTTTCTAAATAAAATTGCTGAAAATCATATTGTTTAGTTGCCCAGTAACCATATTCTAAAAGGACTAGTCCCCTTGGAGAGATTGTTTGACAAAAATGATGTTGCCGTGAAGCTTAAAGGTTCAACTGTAAATGTTGATGTGACTGAATGCAATTTAGGTACAGAGGAGGATCAAAAGTATGTGAAGTTGTCTAGAAGCTTGTTAAAGGAACAAAGGAATGAGTATGTTAATATTTTAAAGGAGTTTTCTGATGTGTTTTCCTGGAAGTATGAATATTTACAAACATATGACACAAACATCATTGAACACAATATCCCTTTGAAAGAGGACACCAAGCCTTTTAGGAAAAAACTCAAACAGATAAATCCCATGTTGCTTCCTATTATGGAAAAAGAAGTGAAGAAGTTGCTAGATGCCAAGATCATCATTCCTTTGCGATGCTCTGAGTGGGTGGCCAACTTGGTCCCTGTGAGGAAGAAGAATGGGAAAATTAGACTATGTGTTGATTTCAAGAATTTGAATAGAAGCTCCAAGAAGTATAATTACCCCTTGCCAAAGATGGAGCACATTTTGCAGAGAGTGAATGGCTCATCTAGGATGTCTATAATTGATGGCTTCTCAGGATACAATAAGATCTATTTCTTTCCTGAAGATACAGAAAAGACAACCTTCACTACTCCTTGGGGCACATTCATGTTTGCTAAACTGCCCTTGGATTAATGAATGTAGGAGAAACCTTTCAACGAGCAATGGATATTGCCTTTATTGGGGAGAAGGAAAAATTTGTGGTCATCTACCTAGATGACATTACAATGTTCTCAAAATCTGATAAAGAACATTATCATCATTTTAAAAGGGTCTTCCTGAAGTGCAGAAAGTTTGGTCTCTCTCTCAATCCTAAGAAGTATTTGTTTACTATGAAGGAAGGTAAGTTATTAGGACACATTTTATCAACATAAGGGGTAAGAATTGATCCAAGCAGAGTAGAGGCCATCCATACTTTATCTCTTCCTAGATCCAAGAAAGAAGTTCAATCTTTCTTGGGGAAAATCAATTTTATGAGAAGGTTCATCTCTAACTTTGTTGAATTGGTTAAGTGCATTATATCCATGATTAGGGAAGGAAATGAGGTAAAATGGACTATTGAGGCTCGAGATTCTTCTGAGAAAATAAAAAAGGACTTGACTGAAGCACCTTTGCTCATCAACCCTGATTATTCCAAGGAATTTCTGATATTTTCCTTTGCCTCATTTGACACATTGGCTGTTGTCTTGCTTAAGAAAAATATAGAGGGGTTAGAGCAGCCTATTTCATTTTTTTGTAGAGCATTGGGGGATGTAGAAATGAGATATGATATCATGGAAAAGAAGGCTTATGCTTTGGTCAAATCCCTCAAGGATTTTAGAGTATACATTTTGCATTCCAATATTGTTTCCTATGTTCCCTCAACCTCTGTGAAAGAGATACTTATCCATTCCGTCATATATGGGAAGAGGAGCAAATGGATTGCCAAAATTTTCAAATTTGACCTTGAAATGAAACCCACTAAACTAGTGAAAGGCCAAGGTTTAGCTATGTTGTTGGCTGAATCAAATTGCAAATCATTAGGGGTTAATTTCATGAACATAAACTCATAAAATCAGCAAGTTGATTTTGCTGACAAAAGATCTCATATCAGCCCAAACTTGGCATAATGCACTTGGTATAAAGACATCATATATTTTCTGCAAAAGTTGCAGCCTCCTGATGGTTTGGAGAAGAACAAGGTAAGAGATTTGAAGCTTAAAGAAATCAGATATTGTCTCATTGATCACATATTGTATTGGAAAGATCCTCTAGGGTTTGTTTTGAGATGTTTAGATCCACAGGAGGCCCAAAGGGCCATGAATGATTTTCATGACAACTTATGTGGGGGCCATCACTTTTGGAGAACCACAACCTAAAAGATCCTCATTCCTGGGTATTTCTATCCTAGCCTTTTTACTGATGTTTTTACAAATATTAGAGCTTGTGTCAAATGCCAAAAGTTTTCTAGAAAGAAGCAGCTCACATATTTTCCTTTGAATCCTGTGGTGGTTTCAGGACCTTTTCAGCAGCGGGGTGTTGAGTTCATTGGGGAAATCCACACAACTTCAAGTGGTCAGCATAGGTGGATTTTGACTGCCACTTATTATTTCACCAAGTGGATAGAATCCATTCCTACAAGGACTGCCTCCCACAAGGTAATCATTAGTTTTCTTGAGGATATCATGTCAAGATTTGGTTTTCCAAGGAAAATTGTTACTAACAATGCTTCCTCTTTTAAAGTTGAACCATTGATCAAGTTTTGTGAATGGTATGGGATTACATTAGTCAATTGTACTCCTTATTACCCCCAAGTAAATGGTTTGGCAGAGTCCTCTAACAATAGACCCATAAAGATCATCAAGAAATTGTTAGAAGACAACAAGAAAGCATGGGACTCAAAGATGAAATTTTCCTTATGGGATTATAGAGTTACAACAAAGAAGTCACTTGGTGTTTCCCCTTTTCAACTTGTATATGGGATTGAAGCTATATTTCCTACTCAACGTTCCTTTCCTATGGAAAAATTCCTCCAAGAATACCAAGGAGAACCTGATGATATGGTTAGGAGGACACAAAAGCTAGTAGAAGTACAACAGACTAGGGAGAAACTCATTGACAAAGCACTGGACCATCACCAAAATATCAAGCAAGCCTTTGACAAGAAGGTAAGAAAATAAGATTCCCATCTGGCAGATCTAGTGCTCAAGTGGGATGCACCCAAGAAAGATAAAGGCAAACATGGTAAATTAGAAGCCTTGTGGATTGGCCCTTTCAAGATTTCTCAGGTATTTTCAAATAACACTTATAAATTGCAAAACTTGGAAGATTAAGCAGTTTTTGGTGGCGCTGTCAATGGGCACTTTCTGAAGAAGTATTTTGCTTAAGCCATGAGTGGCTTTCCATTCATTATAAATATCATTCTCTCTTTTTCATTTTTGTTTGAATAAATGATCCCATAGCCCTAGGATAAGACACTGAAGATGTTTGTTCTTGGAAGCTCACAGGGAGCATACCATCCCCTATGGAGCCAATGTTATCACATGAAGTTGTCATGGGTCAAATTTATCCTTAGGTTTTAATTTTTACCCATTTGTATTTTTTAAGTTTGTTTTTGATTTTATCTTTATGATTTTCTTAGGTTAGTTTAAGCAAATAAAGGTTTAGGACTTGGTTGACATTTTTTACCCACACTTATGGTTTATACCCTAGGTTCTGTTATAACCCTATAATTCATAGTATCATCTGGTGACTGGAAAATTTTCACTCTGGATGTATTTTGGCTTGCAAATAATATTTCATTTCTGCAAATTAGTTTCAAGGAAAGGAAAGGAAAAGGAAAATTCATGATTTTTGACGCTGAGTGGTTTTTCCTAACCCCATGGTGACAAAAGCAAGGGAACCAGTGCACCAAACCCTGAAAAAGGTCATTAAGCCTAAGTTTTGCCTCATATACTACATTCACACCTGGAGAATAAAGAACGCGCTTAGATCGACGGTCGATCTAGCGACGCGTAGATCAACGACTGACGGTGGATTTTGGACCCCCTCGAATGTTATGTTTTTAATGGTGGGTGGGGGGGGGGG
>JASDQU010436890.1:38511-49348 GCA_032191745.1 Picea mariana
AAAAATCTCACCAAAGTCGACTCCTTCGACTTGGGAATATCCTTTTTCTACCATTCGAGCTTTGAATTTCTCGACTTGACCTTCTTCATTTAGTTTTTTCTTGAACACCCACTTATTTCTGATGGGGTTTCTTCTATTAAGTAGTTCAACTAAATACCACATGTCATTTTTGTGCAGGGATTCCATCTCTTCGACCATGGTGTCCTTCAAGAGTCTACCTTTGTTGATTCGACTGCCTCCCTAGATGTCTTGGGCTCTTTTGAGGCTGAGGGACCAAAGAGTTCCCAACAACAAAATTTGAGGTTGAGGCACTGACCAAGGAGTTCCCAACAACAACATCTCAACATCTTGGTCGGCTAAACCAAGAAGAGGCATGATTATCACCCTAATTTATAGCCTAAGATTAATCATTAGACCCTAACTAAAGAGTAAGAACCCAAGCATAAATGATTATTTATGATTTTTAAAATATTTTGTTTTTAGTATTATAATACTTTGTGCATCTATGTAAGCTATATGCAAATAAAATAAAGTACTAAAACTTTAAAAGGAAAATTAAATAAACTAAATTAAAAAGTTGAATATTTATCCCTAAAGATTAATTATAATGAACCTTTTATTTCTTTTTAAAATATATTATCAATAAAGATTAATTATAATGAACTTTTTATTTCCTTTTAAAATATATTATCAATAAATAGTTGAGGAAATAAAAGTTAAACTAACAAAATACAAGAAAAGAAAAGAAAGTAAAAGATTATATACAAATAAACATGATTTGTGTTTTTATTTATTATTTATTTTTTATAAAATGCTATTAGTAAACCATTAAAATAAGAGCACTAAGAAACAAAATTGATGTAAAAAAAATATAAACTAATTTGTTAATATTTACAAAACCCTAAAAAATGTTAAACATCTTTTCTTGTTTTAATATTTAAATTAGTGAAATGAAATGTTGTTTTTTTTTCTTTTAAATGTTATTAGTTTAAAGAAAACTAAACTAATAAAATAAGATAAATAAAAAATTGTATACATAAAAATTACAAAGGAAAAGTTCATATGATTTGTATTTTTGTTTTGTTTTCATATTGTCAAGAAAAAAATGAAATAAGATAAATAAAAAATTGTATACATAAAAATTACAAAGCAAAAGTTCATATGATTTGTATTTTTGTTTTGTTTTCATATTGTTAAGAAAAAATGAAGATAAATGAAATTTTGAATAGAAAAAGAAAGCATTTCACACACAGAAGAGTTTAATCTTTATTTTTAATGAAACCCCATATATTTCTTTGGATTTGTTGAAGCTTTCAAGCCTTTGCATAGGCTTGGACCAGAGTTCTAGTTTTAAGCTGTCCAAAATGGCATGTAACATCATACATTGAACAAACAACTGAGCACAGAAGAAAGACAAAAAAGAAAAATGAAGTTGTATTTTAAATTGAGAAATGCAGATGAAAGTTAAGACAACTATCTGCATAATAGAAAATTGATCAGTGCTGAAAATCAGACATAGAATACAACAAACTAAATCAAATAAATAGATACTTTGATAACACTACTCAAACTCAACTCCCGCTTTGACTCCCTTTTACCACTCTGCAAGACATTGCATACTGCCAACAACTTCATCAAATCCCTACTGAAAAGAATGGAAGATGAATGATAAATAAAAGAATAAAAAACTCACAATGCTCCAACCATGCCTCTCTCAATTTGTTTATCCATATTTTGCTATTGAATGCTCTTTTTAAATCGCTCAATGATCAGTTAGGGTAGTTTATAGAACATGTCATATTATAATCATTTCACCGCTTGAATAACGATGCAACAGTGGCTGTCTTGACCCTTCAAGACTCGAGGATTAAACACAGTTTTACTGGTTTGCCCTAAATAGCTCAAATAGTGGCCGCCTTAACCTTTGAAGGCCACGATATATCATCATCGTTTTAATTAAATTTTTCCAGAGATCGAAGGGGAAATTTTTGTTTATATAAATACCTGAAACGAATTGTAAGCTATATCTTGAAAAACATATTGAATGAAAAAATTTTATTTTTCATATTCAGAGGTGTTCTCTCCGTTGTAATTTTTTCTATTGAGTTTGTAAACTCATTCGATTCATATCTTAGCCTTAATCATTTCTCACATCGTTCTTTGTTGGAGCGCGCGGAGTTGGAGCGTGCGGATTTATTTGTTGGAGCACACGGAGTTGGAGTGCACGGAGTTATTTGTTGGAGCGCGTGGTGTTGGAGCACATGGAGTTTCGTGATTCATCAATTGTTGTTTTGTTTTTCTTTTTGTGTCGGGTGTTTGTAAACACTGATACCCGAAATCCGATTGACCTCCATTTTCTAAATTTGGTATCAGAGCCTGCATTCCATCCTGCTATTTGCTCAGTTCAGTGCAGATAATTCCTATTGGTGCCCAATTTTACCTTTTTGTTTTCCTGCATGAAGGTTTATTTAATTTCTTTCAAATTTTATATAAATGGTTGTGTCTCGTAGTAGTTCTTCCAGGTTCAGGTTCCTGTCCTGAGCAAGAAGTCATATGACTCTTGTTATATTCGAATGAGGACGATTTTGCGTTCTCAAGATTTATGGACCTATGTTATTGATGGTTATGCTGAGCCAGCTGATGTAGTAGCAGAATTGGCTCTCTCTAATGATGACCATGTTTTGTTAAAGAAAAATAGAAAAAAAGATAACCAAGTTCTTGGATTAATCCAACAAGGATTAAATGAATCCATTTTTATGAAGATTTCTAGTGTTGCATCTTCGAAGATGGCTTGGGACATCCTTGAAACCTGTTATCAAGGTGTGTCCAAGGTGAAGACAGTCTAGTTGCATAACTTAAGAAGGGACTTCGAAAATCTGAAGATGAAGGATAATGAAAGTGTTGATACTTTCATGACTCAAGTGATGAGTGTTGTGAACCAGCTTAGGCAGTATGGAGATGATGTTGAGAATAAGAGAGTTATTGAGAAAGTACTAAGAAGTTTACCCAAGAAGTTTGAACCTATAGTTGTACCCATAGAGGTATTTAAAGATTTAAGTCAAATGCAAATTGATGAATTAACTGGTTCTCTTGTTGCTCATGAATCTAGGATATCTAGATATGAAGAAGGATCAATGGAGCATGATTTCAAATCCCAATTGCATGTTACCAGAGGCAGAGGCAGAGGCAGAGGAAGGTTTTATAATCGTGGAAGAGGAGGTCGATTTTCTGGTCGAAGGGACAACAGAACTGAATCAGAGTCTAAAGAGAAGTTCCGGCAGTATCCTCCTAATTTTAGAGGGAGAAACAACAAACCCTGGCAGCAAGAAAATCAGAGGTATGATAAATCTAAAGTTCAATGTTATTATTGTAAGAAGTTTGGGCATTTTTCTAACAAATGTTGGAAGAAGCAGGCAGATGCTGGAAAGCAGTCTGCACATATCACAAATGAGTCTGAGGATGATCAAAATCATGTGTTCTTGACTTGTAATGTCACTCAGGAAAGTGCTAATGATATTTGGTTTTTGGATAGTGGTTGCAGTAACCACATGACTGGTAATAAGGATTTATTTTCTTTTATTGATACTAGCATTCAATCTGAAGTAAAACTGGGAAATGACTGTAAGGTTACAATTAGTGGTAAAGGTGTAGTTCCAATTTACACTAAGAATAATCAGAGAAGAAATATAGATGATGTTTATTTTGTGCCTGGTTTAAAATGAAATCTTATTAGAAAGCTGATGGAGAAAAAGTACAGAGTGTTCTTCAAGAATAAGGTATGTACAATCTATGATAAATTACCCATCAAATAGTTGATTGCAAGAGTAGAGATGACCAAGAATAGAATGTTTCCACTTGTTATGAGAAATGTTTTGAGTGGTTCTTTGAATGCTTATAAAGATGAAAGTTTAGATGAATCTTGGTTATGGAATTTGAGATATGGTCATTTACATTTTGGTGGCTTAGATATGATACATAATAAGCAGGTGGTAAAGGGATTTCCCTGTATTCAACAACCTGCAAGCTCTTGTGAGAGCTGTATACTTGGGAAGCATTACAAAGAGAAATTTGTTTTAGGTGTTTCCTACAGAGCAAAAGCTCCATTGGAAATTGTCCACATGGATTTGTGCGGACCTATGCAAACACCTTCTTTGAATGGTAGTGTTTATTTTATGAATTTTATTGATGATTTCAGTAGGAAGACTTGATTGTGTTTGTTGAAGCAGAAATCTGAAGCCTTTGAAGTTTTCAAGAGGTTTAAGTCTATGGTTGAGAATGAGAGTTGTCGAACCATTAAGATATTGAGGTATGATAGAGGAGGTGAGTATAAATTGAATGAATTCATTGAATTATGTGTTTCTCATGGAATTAAAAGGTAGTTTACTGCTTGATATACTCCACAGCAGAATGGAGTGGCAGAAAGGAAGAATCAGACCATCATGAATATGGCTCGAAGTATGTTGAAAGAGAAGCATATTTCAAATGAATATTGAGGAGATGCATTTGTTTTATCTATCTATATATTGAATAGAAGTCTGACCAAGACTGTGAGGAGTCACATACCTCATGAAGATTGGGACGGTAAGCCTTGCAAATTTTCTTATTTCAAAATTTTTGGATGTGTAGCATATGTGCATGTACCTGAAGAAATGAGGAGGAAGTTGGATGACATAAGTGAGAGATGTATCTTTGTTGGATGTAGTGAAGAGTCTAGGGAATATAGACTCTACAATCCCATCACCAAGAAGTATGCAATCAGTAGAGATGTTCAATTTAAAGAAGAGGAAGCCTGGGATGGAAGTATTGATAAATCTATTTCAGAGGGAGATGTGTTACCCCGTGAAGATGATGATGGAGCTGAGCAGGCCGAAGGAGGTGGACAATTGGTTCCACATGCACATATGCCTGCAGTGAGAAGTCCTACAAGGGAAGCACCAGTTTTCAGCCCATATCAATTTAGAATGCCAAGAACTCATGAGCGTGGTGAGACATTTGGACATGGTGGACATCAAACAGATTCACAAGTAAGTAGTGAATCAAATCTTACTTTAGCTTCATTGAAAAATAGATTTAAAGGTCAGAAAACTATAAGCTTAAGAGAATTATATGATCAAAATGAAGAAGTAGATCAGATTTCAAAATTTTCATTAATGGCATGTGATGAAAATTTTGAAATCTGATCTACTTCTTCATTNAGAAAACTATAAGCTTAAGAGAATTATATGATCAAAATGAAGAAGTAGATCAGATTTCAAAATTTTCATTAATGGCATGTGATCTTGTAAGTTTTAATGAACATGTTAAAGAGGATGTCTAGATAAAAGCAATGGATGAGGAGATTGATTCCATTGAAAGAAATAACACTTGGGATCTTGTCTATTTACCTGAAGGTAAGAAGAGCATTGGTGTTAAGTGGGTTTATAAGACTAAGCTGAATGCAGAAGGCGAAGTTGAAAAGTACAAGGCAAAACTTGTAGCTCAGGGGTTTAGTTAGCAACCCGATATTGATTACAATTAAACCTTTGCTCCTGTAGCAAGAATTGACACAGTGAGAATGGTCTTAGCTATTGCAGCTCAGAATAAATGGATCATGCATCAGATGGATGTTATGTTTGCATTGTTGAATGGATGTTTGGAAGAAGAGGTTTATGTAAAACAACCTCCGGGTTATGAGATTGATAAGCATAGAAATAAAGTTTACAAGTTAAGGAAAGATTTATATGGATTGAAGCAGGCATCCAGAGTTTGGTATAGCAGGATTGATGAGTACCTGATTAGTGTTGGATTCAGTAGAAGTCCAAGTGAACCAACCCTGTATACGAAGATAAACCAGGAAGGTAAAATTTTGATTGTATGTCTGTATGTTGATGACTTGATTTTTACTGGAGATCTATCTGTAGATGATTTTTAAAATGCCATGAAAACAGAGTTTGAGATGACTGATTTAGGATTGATGAAATATTGCCTTGGAATTGAAGTGGATCAATCTGATGATGGCATTTTCATTTGTCAAACTAAATATGCAAATAAAGTATTGAAAATGTTTAGAATGTTGAATTGTAAACTAGTTGCAACACCAATGGTGACTAGTACTAAACTTAGCAAATATGATGAGGGATCATATGTTGATCCAACTCTATATAAGAAATTGGTTGGAAGCCTTATGTATTTAACAACAAGGAGACCTGATATTATGTTTGTTGTAAGTTTAATTTCCAGATTCATGGAGACTCCGAAGAGTACTCATTGGCAAGAAGGAAAGAGGATCCTGAGATACATTGCTGGAACAACTGATTTTTGTATATGATACACCTCAAACTTGAATTTTGAGATGATCGGATATACTGATAGTGATTTTGCAGGTTCCATTGATGATAGGAAGAGCACATCTGGTTTTGTGTTTAGTATTGGATCTGGAGCAGTGGCATGGGCATCAAAGAAACAACCCATAGTGGCTTTATCTTCTACTGAGGCAGAGTATGTTGCAACAACAGCAGTTGCATGTCAAGTTGTATGGATGAGAAGAATCTTGAATGAATTATTGCTTGAGCAGATTGGTGCAACTCAGATTGTCTGTGATAATAAATCTGCCATTGCACTGTCAAAAAATCACATTTTTCACAAGAAGAGTAAGCATATTGATACGAGGTATAATTTCATTCAAGAGCTAGTAAATGGTAAAGAAATTACTGTTTAGTTATGTAGGTCTGAAGAACAATTTGCAGACATATTTACAAATCCTTTGGGAAATGAATTGTTTAAAATTCATAGAGATAATATTGGGGTCTATAATTTGTAATGCATTGTTTACAACAATTTTGTATTACATGTTTCTGTTTTGTTTTGTTTTGAAATTATTAAGAGGGAGTATGTCAGATTATAATTATTTCACCGCCTAAATAACGGCGCAACGATGGCCATCTTGACCCTTCAAAACTCGAGGATTAAACAAAGTTTTACTAGTTTGTCCTAAATAGCTTAAACAGTGGCCGCCTTAACCTTTGAAGGCCATGATATATCATCATCATTTTAATTAAATTTTTCCAGTGATCGAAGGGGCAATTTTTTTTTATATAAATACCTGAAACGGATTGTAATCTATATCTTGAAAAACATATTGAATGAAAAAATTTTATTTTTCATATTCGGAGGTGTTCTCTCCATTGTTATTTTTTTATTGAGTTTGTAAACTCATTCAATTAATATCTTAGCCTTAAGCATTTCTCACATCATTTTTTGTTGGAGTGTGCGGAGTTATTTGTTGGAGCGCGCGGAGTTTCGTGATTCGACAATAGTTGTTTCATTTTTCTTTTTGTGTCAGGTGTTTGTAAACGTTGATACCCGAACTTCGATTGACCTCCGTTTTCTACAGAACGAATATATTTGTCAATTAACATTGAGAGCATGTGTAGGTGGCATCGTAATTCTTTAAAATCATTCGGATTATATTTTACACCATAAGTCGCTTGTTGCACCTGTTGAACTGGCTGTGTTACTAAAGAATCTTCGAGAATCGACTCTTCTCTCATGCACACTGTGTATTTCGACTTGAGAAGCATTGTTGTTACATTCTTGCAATGACCAAGATAAGATTCAAGCTCTCTTTCCATCCAGATAAAGCTTTTATGATTTGGTCTTTAATGTAGTAAGCACCCCATTATCATTTTGACTCCATTTTGACATAGACGACAGTGTTTTTATGGTCATGAAGCAAACAAAACTCACGACCAATATTTGCATCAACGTTTCCCTTACCACCTGATCGTGGCAGAGGACAAAGTCCCAATCTTTAATAGTTCTATTATTCTAAGAAGGGTACAGTTCCAAATTCGTTCTACAGAAACTTAGACGACAGACAACCTCTCTAGGCACTAGTTTGCCTGGAGTTATTGTCCACACTACTCTATTGATAGAGAAACTAATTGAATTTGTAGATACATACAAATTTGGTATAAGATAAAGGTTAAGGCCCAAAAAATAATTTATGTGAAACAATAAGATAAGATATAGTAATATATATATTTTACCTTTTGGCATAGAATAATTTTAGAGTATAACATAAGCGTTTGGGATTAAACCAAATTCATAAAAAGAAAAAATGTGATATAAACCAAAAGCCATAATTAACCTATTAAAAAGAGTTACGAGATATGAAAAATTGGGTCATGCAACATAAAATAATATGTTGGGTTGTTATACATAACATGTACTTTTGATAATTGTTTACTTTTCTTTCATTAAAGAAGTTATGTTGAAAAGATGAGACATAAGACAACATAGGGTGATGGGTAAGGTGATGTAAATGAGAACAAAGGGTGATATATGGATAAAAATATATGGTACCACTGTGTCAATCATAAGTGTAGAATATGACAAGCACTAGGAATGTGGAGAGCCAAAAAAAATAAGTCATATGAGTGATAGGTCAAGGGTCACAATAATTTAACAAGAGTGCATTCAATTAATTTTAACAAGAGTGTACAATACTTTGCACAAACAATTTGGTTTAAGGGGGAATTCTGGAAACGATTTTTTGAATAGAAATTGGTGATAAAAATAGTCATAAACAAGCTGCTCGTTAGTGGCAGTGAACAAAAATGTAGAATAAAAATCAAGTGGACTATACCTTTCAACTAGTTTTCTTACTCACTCAAAACTCTTTACAAGTGGGGTTAGCTGTTCCACCTCTTCATCCAATTCATTCGACTCATCTAGATCATCTTATTCGTTCCTCAGTTCAAACCTCACCTTTTCTATATCTTTCTTTGTTTGAACCAATTTAGACTCATATGTACCTATGAATTCTCTGAAGACCACATCTCGACTATACATTGTTTTCCTTGATGTAGGATCTCAGAGATTATATCCTTTCATTCCTTCCTTGTACCCAATTAAAATACACTTGACTTCCTTCTTGTTCAACTTGCTCCTCTTTTCTTTGGGAACGTGGAAAAATGCCTCACAACTAAATATTTTGAGATGTGAAAGTGAAGGATTCTTGCCAAACCATACCTCATGTGGAGTTGTGTTGACTAGCATCGATGAACATCGATTAAATATTTTGCAATGTCGACTACCTTTGCCCAAAATTCTTGTGTGATCCCAACACCACTGAGCATGCTCTTTTCCTTGTCCATAAATGTCATGTTTATTCTCTCAGCAATTCCATTTTCTTGTGTGGTATATGGTGTGGTATTTTTCATTCTATGCCACATTCCTTGTAGAACGTCTCAAAATACTTTCCACAGAATTCACCACCATTGTTAGTTCTCATCACCTTAATCTTCTTATCTGTCTGAATTTCTACAAGATACTTAAAACTCTTTCAATTTTTCAAAAACCTTTAATTTCTTCCTCAGGAAATATATCCATGTATTTCTAGAAAAATCATCTATGAAGGAGACATAATACAATGATCCACCAAGTGAAGGGACTATTACAGGTCCAAACACATCACTACGAACCAACTCTAGAATCCCATTTTTCCTTGTCACTCCAGATGGGAACCTAACCCAATTTTGTTTTCCATATATGCAATGTTCACAAAAATTGAGTTCCAAATTACAATAAGGAAAACCTTCGACCATACCTTTGTTGTGCATAGGTCAGAGTCCTTTTTCTCTAATGTGTCCCATCCTCTGGTACCATAACATGGTGAGGTCAACTTGACAAAGTACTGTTGAGCCGGTTTTAATCGAATCAGATTGAGATGAGTCAAGTTGATTTGACTTCAAGAACAATAATGTTGTTTCATCCAGTCAAGTTGAAATTCCCTAACAAATTGTATAAGGTTCCAATCTGTACTCCTTTCATTAAGACCATCACACCCCTGACCATTTTTCATGTATCCTTCTGAAATAGAGTGTGCACTCTTGCATCACTCATCTTACTGACAAATATCAGGTTTTTTGTGAAACCTAGAATATGTAGCACACCTAGAAGGGTTCTACTCTTCCCATCTCGCAATATCAATCAAAATCTTCCTCATCAAACAATTTTGGTTGTCGATTCATCCCCCAAGAACACCTACCCCCCTTCATATATCTCATATTCGTAGAACCAATATCTATGAGGTGTCATATGAAAGGATCGTATTGATTCGATTAATCGACCATCCTGATCCAACTATGTATTGGTTGACGTCAGATACACATTGCCTCATTTATGCAGAGCAATATTTCTCTCAATTGAATGCTTCTCGTTGGATCCTATACTAACTTCTATCACCTTCGACTTGTACTCCATTTTGTAAATCATGTATTTACCACATTTCCAACATCTTCTTGTTGACTGAACTAGGAATTTATATCTACCCTTCGACTTAGAATTTCTACCATAGAATTTTCTTTTATCTCTCTCAACCGACGGACCTCTCATCATTAAGGAATATTTAGTCGATCCTTCCATGTTATTTTGTCTCATTTATTTCTATAATAGAGATGCAATCACATATTATAAGGATAATGTGGTTGGATTACTTCTTTTAGGAATGACTAAGCTATCCTAGGAGTCTGGAAAAGAACATAATAGGATAACACATTTCTCCTCCTTAGTGATTTTAATATCTATAGACGATAACTGGGTTATTAAAATATTGAATGCATTCAAATGCTCAGTTATTGATCTCCCATCACTCATCCTCAGAATATACAATTTCTTTCAAAGTAACAACTTATTTACTAAGGATTTCGACTGGTACAAGATTCCCAACTTGTCCCACAGTTTCTTGGTCGAGTCTTCACCTAAGACATTAAACAACACTGAATCTGCAAGACATAGTCGAATCATACTCCTTGCCCTTCTTTCGAGTTTCTCCCATTCTTCCCTTGACATACCT
>JASDQU010436890.1:75573-87554 GCA_032191745.1 Picea mariana
CTACAAACTAGGTATTATGCTCTACCCCTTTGTGGAATGGACATGGTGCTAGGAGAAGAATCGTTGATGCAACTAGGAACCTATGCCAACAGTATTCATGAACATTTCATGGAATTCAAATGGTAGAGGAAGAACTACAAGTTATACAGTTCAGGAAGCCAAAATATTTTGTGAAAAGAACTTACAGATTCCATACTTCCACAGAAGAAATCCTATCAAATAATCACAAACAAATTTAGAATCAAGGTGAAATGTCACGGGAAATACAGATTCATTTCTTTGAGGAAAAATAAATTTTGAAGAGGAAGGCAATGCTATAAACATAACCTAAGCATTAATAAAATAATAAGAAATAAAAACAATAATAAGATATCAAAGATAATAAAACAAACAAATAACAAATTAATAATAATAAAGGCAATATAATAAATAATTATAAATAGCATGACCAAAAAGGCCATGACTCTTCGTAAAGGGGCACCTTGAGACTTGTACTATATTTAAGTTGGGKCTCCCCTGAATGTAAACCATCATTCATTATTCAATTACAAATATTATGTATCAATATTATATTAAATCTCACGACTTGAGAAAATAGAGGTACATATCAACATATAACATCAAATAAATAATAAGAAAGCATAAATGGAACTAAATTAAGAATTTAACCACAAAAACATCGTTGAAAATGCAAATTAATGGAGGAAAACATTAATACTCATATTATTTTCCAATGGAAAGGAAACAATTGTGGTGTTATCTTGATAAGAGTGATTGGAAGCAAGTAGGTTCCAAAAATCTACTTGGGATGGGTATTTCTCTTCCTTGAATGCTCTTTACAACTGTGATGGATGAAGAAACCTTGATCTTTAGTGAAATAACAAAAGGAAGCATGAGGGCAATGGTTGCTAGAGATGAAAGAGAGAAATGCATGATCTCCAAGTTTATTCCTTCAACATAACCTTGTGATTATTTTTTGTTGTATAATGCAACCCCATGTCCTTCTTTTATAGGAAAGGATGAAGCTTGAATGGTGAACCAACTTCAATGTAAATGCTTCTTGTCCACTAGTGGCCTCCCATATTATTTATGACATTTTTGGGAGGCCAAGGGACCATGAATTCATGAAGTGGGATATTGAACTAGTTTCATATGCCACCATATAGTTGTGTAAGTTAGTCCTTGGCTCTTAATGCATAATAGGGGTAGCTAATTTCTAGAATTGCATAATTTTTGGGAAATAGACTTCCACGCTAAACCTAGCAATAAAATAGAAAACAAATTTAATCAAGAAAGTAAATGAAAAAGAAATGACATAATACATAGAGATTTTACCCTGGAAACTCAAACAGGAAAACCAATATTCCTTGAGCATATTTCTCTCATGTTGTCTTATTGATTCAAAATAAAGGGTTACATGACTAACCTTGGTATACACCTAAGAGACAATCCCCATAATATCTTATTTCTTTACAAAAGAACCATGTTGCAGTCAATCTAGCCTACATCTACATGACTAGTAACCTTCCGCTAAAGATTATTGGTCATGTAGATGTAAGCTAGATTGGCTACAGGGTTGTTCTTGTGTAAAGAAAGAGGGTATGATGGAAATTGTCTCTTAGATGTAAGCCAAGGTTAGTCATGTAACCCTTTATTTTGAATCAATAATACAACAAGAAATAAATCAACTCCAGGAATGTTGGTTTTCCCATTTGGGTTTCCAAGGTAAAATCTTTTTGTAATGTGTGATCATTTTGTCATTTAATTTATTGATTAAATCTATCTTATCTTTTCCTACTAGGTTTAGTGTGGAAGTGTATTTCCTAACATGTGGTACTAGAGATAAGGTTCATAGATCTTGGATCTGAGATAAACCTTAAGTCTAGTGAGCATTGAAAGTCATAGATCTTTAAAGTTGTGGTTGAAAGAATGGAAAGTAGTTCAAGGATAGAGATCGAAAAATTCAATGKCCATAATTTTGAGCTTTGGAAGATTAAAATGTATATCGAGAACAATGGTAAGTGTCARTATGTCTAGGTACCATTCCAACAGGTATGTCAAGGGAAGAAKGGGAGAAACTCGAAAGAAGGGMAAGGAGTATGATTYGACTATGTCTTGCAGATTCAGTGTTGTTTAATGTCTTAGGTKAAGACTCGACCAAGAAACTGTGGGACAAGTTGGGAATCTTGTACCAGTCGAAATCCTTAGTAAATAAGTTGTTRCTTAGAAAGAAATTGTATATTYTGAGGATGAGTGATGGGAGATCAATAAATGAGCATTTGAATGCATTCAATATTTTAATAACCCGGTTATCGTCTATGGATATTAAAATCACTAAGGAGGAGAAATGTGTTATCCTATTATGTTCTTTTCCAGACTCCTAGGATAGCTTATTCATTCCTAAAAGAAGTAATCCAACCACATTATTCCTATAAGATGTGATTGCATCTCTATTATCGGAAACAATGAGACAAAATAACATGGAAGGATCGACTAAATATTCCTTAATGATGAGAGGTTTGTCGGTTGAGAGAGATAAAAGAAAATTCTATGGTAGAAAGTCTAAGTTGAAGGGTAGATATAAATTCCTAGTTCAGTCAACAAGAAGATGTTGGAAATGTGGTAAATACATGATTTACAAAATGGGGTACAAGTCGAAGGTGATAGAAGTTAGTATAGGATCCAACGAGAAGCATTCAACTGAGAGAAATATTGCTCTGCATAAATAAGGCAATGTGTATCTGGCGTCGACCAATACATAGTCGGATCAGGATGGTCGATTAATCTCAATACCATCCTTTCATATGAAAAAATTGTTTGATGAGGAAGATTTTGATTGATATTGCGATATTGGAAGAGTAGAACCCTTCTAGGTGTGCTACATATTCTAGGTTTCACAAAAAAACCTGATATTTGTCAGTAAGATGAGTGATGCAAGAGTGCACACTCTATTTCAGAAGGATACATGAAAAATGGTTAGGGGTGTGATGGTCTTAATGAAAGGAGTACAGATTGAAACCTTATACAATTTGTTAGGGAATTACAACTTGACTGGATGAAACAACATTATTGTTCTTGAAGTCGAAGCAACTTGACTCATCCCAATCTGATTCGATTAAAACTGACTCGACAGTACTTTGTCAAGTTGACCTCACCATGTTATGGTACCAGAGGATTGGACACATTGGAGAAAAAGGACTCTGATCTATGCACAACAAAGGTATGGTCGAAGGTTTTCCTTATTGTAATTTGGAACTCAATTTTTGTGAAAATTGCATATATGGAAAACAAAATTGGGTTAGGTTCCCATCTGGAGTGACAAGGAAAAATGGGATTCTAGAGTTGGTTCATAGTGATGTGTTTGGACCTGTAATAGTTCCTTCACTTGGTGGATCATTGTATTATGTCTCCTTCATAGATGATTTTTCTAGAAAGACATGGATATATTTCCTGAGGAAGAAATCAAAGGTTTTCAAAAAATTGAAAGAGTTTTAAGTATCTTGTAGAAATCCAGACAGATAAGAAGATTAAGGTGATGAGAACTAACAATGGTGGTGAATTCTATGGAAAGGATTTTGAGACGTTCTACAAGGATTGTGGCATAGAATGAAAAATACCACACCATATACCACACAATAAAATGGAATTGCTGAGAGAATAAACATGACATTTATGGACACGAAAAAGAGCATGCTCAGTGGTGTTGGGATCACACAAGAATTTTTGGCAAGGGTAGTCGACATTGCAAAATATTTAATAAATATGTATCTTTCGTCGATGCTAGTCAACACAACTCCACATGAGGTATGGTTTGGTAAGAATCCTTCACTTTCACATCTCAAAATATTTAGTTGTGAGGCATTTTTCCATGTTCCCAAAGAAAAAAGGAGCAAGTTGAACAAGAAGGAAGTCAAGTGTATTTTAATTGGGTACAAGGAAGGAATGAAAGAATATAATCTCTGAGATCCTACATCAAGGAAAACAATGTATAGTCGAGATGTGGTCTTCAGAGAATTCATAGGTACATATGAGTCTAAATTGGTTCAAACAAAGAAAGATATAGAAAAGGCGAGGTTTGAACTGAGGAATGAATAAGATGATCTAGATGAGTCGAATGAATTGGATGAAGAGGTTGAACAACTAACCCCAGTTGTAAAGAGTTTTGAGTGAGTAAGAAAACTAGTTGAAAGGTATAGTCCACTTGATTTTTGTTCTACATTTTTGTTCACTGCCACTAACGAGCAACTTGTTGATGACCATTTTTATCACTAGTTTCTAGCCAAAAAATCGTTTCCAGAATTCCCCCTTAAACCAAATTGTTTGTGCAAAGTATTGTACACTCTTGTTAAAATTAATTGAATGCACTCTTGTTAAATTATTGTGACCCTTGACCTATCACTCATATGGCTTATTTTTTTTGGCTTTCCACATTCCTAGCGCTTGTCATATTCTACACTTATGATTGACACAGTGGTACCATATATTTTTATCCATATATCACCCTTTGTTCTCATTTACATCACCTTAACCATCACCCTATGTTGTCTTATGTCTCATATTTTCAACATAACTTCTTTAATGAAAGAAAAGTAAACAATTATCAAAAGTACATGTTATGTATAACAACCCAACATATTATTTTATGTTGCATGACCCAATTTTTCATATCTCATAACTCTTTTTAATAGGTTAATTATGGCTTTGGGTTTATATCACGTTTTTTCTTTTTATGAATTTGGTTTAATCCCAAACCCTTATGTTATACTCTAAAATTATTCTATACCAAAAGGTAAAATATATATATTACTATGTCTTATTGTTTCACATAAATTATTTTTTGGGCCCTAACCTTTATCTTATACCAAATTTGTATGTATCTACAAATTCAACTAGTTTCTCTATCAATATAGTAGCGTGGACAATAACGCCAAGCAAACCAGTGCCTAGAGAGGTTGTCTGTCGTCTAAGTTTCTGTAGAACGAATTTGGAACTGTACCCTTCTTAGAATAATACAACTATTAAAGATTGGGAATTTGTCCTCTGCCACGATCAGGTAGTAAGGGAAACGTTGATGCAAATATTGGACGTGATTTTTGTTTGCTTCATGACCATAAAAATACTGTCGTCTATGTCAAAATGGAGTCAAAATGGTAATGGGGTGCTTACTACATTAAAGACAAAATCATAAAAGATTTATCTGGATGGAAAAGGAGCTTGAATCTTATCTTTGTCATCGCAAGAATGTAACAACAATTCTTCTCAAGTCGAAATACCCAATGCGCATGAGAGAAGAGTCGATTCTCGAAGATTCTTCAGTAGCACAACTAGTTCAATAGGTGCAACAAGTGACTTATGGTGTAAATATGTCTGCAAATTGTTCTTCGGACCCGCAGAACTGAACATTAATTTCTTTACCATTTACTAGCTCTCGAATGAAATGATACCTCATATCAATATTCTTACTTTGCTTGTGAAAAACATGATTCTTTGACAGTGCAATGGAAGATTTATTATCACAGACAATCTGAGTTGCACCAATCTGCTCATGCAATAATTCATTCAAGATTCTTCTAATCCATACAACTTGACATGCAGCTGTTGCTATTGCAACATACTCTGCCTTAGTAGAAGATAAAGTCACTATGGGTTGTTTCTTTGATGCCCATGCCACTGCTCCAGATCCAAGACTGAACACATAACTAGATGTTCTTTTCCTATCATCAATGGAATCTGCAAAATCACTATCAGTATATCCGATCAGCTCAAAGTTCAAGTTTGATGTATATCGGATACCAAAATCATTTGTTCCAGCAATGTATCTCAGGATCCTCTTTCCTGCTTGCCAATGAGTACTCTTCGGAGTCTCCATGAATTTGGAAATTAAACTTACAACAAACATAATATCAGGTCTCGTTGTTGTTATATACATAAGGCTTCCAACCAATTTCTTATACAGATTTATATCAACATATGATCCCTCATCATATTTGCTAATTTTAGTACCATTCTCCATTGGTGTTGCATCTGGTTTACAATTCAGCATTCTAAACCTTTTCAATACTTCATTTTCATATTTAGTTTGACAAATGAAAATGCCATGATCAGGTTGATCCACTTCAATTCCAAGGAAATATTTCATCAATCCTAAATCAGTCATCTCAAACTTTGTTTTCATGGCATTTTTAAAATCATCTATAGATAGATCTCCAGTAAAAATCAAGTCATCAACATATAGACAGACAATCAAAATTTTACCTTCCTGGTTTATCTTTGTATACAGGGTTTGTTCACTTGGACTTCTGCTGAATCCAACACTAATCAGGTACTCATCAATCCTGCTATGCCAAACTCTGGATGCCTGCTTCAATCCATATAAATCTTTCCTTAACTTGTAAACTTTATCTCTATGCTTATCAATCTCATAACCCAAAGGTTGTCTTACATAAACCTCTTCTTCCAAACATCCATTCAAAAATGCAAACTTAACATCCATATGGTGCATGAGCCATTTATTCTGCGCTGTAATAGCTAAGACCATCCTCACTATGTCAATTCTTGCTACAGGAGAAAAGGTTTAATTGTAATCAATACCAGGTTGCTGACTAAACCCCTGAGCTACAAGTCTTGTCTTGTACTTTTCAACTTCACCTTCTGCATTCAGCTTAGTATTATAAACCCACTTAACACCAATGCTCTTCTTACCTTCAGATAAATCGACAAGATCCCAAGTGTTATTTCTTTCAATGGAATCAATCTCCTCATCCATTGCTTTTATCTAGACATCCTCTTTAGCAGCTTCGTTAAAACTTACAGGATCACATGCCATTAATGCAAAATTTGAAATCTGATCTACTTCTTCATTCTAATCATATAATTCTCTTAAGGTTCTAGTTTTCTGACCTTTAAATATGTTTTTCATTGAAGCTAAAGTAGGATTCGATTCACTACTTACCTTTGAATCTGTTTGATGTCCACCGTGTTCAAATGTCTCACCACACTCATGGGTTCTTGGCGTTCTAAATTGAGATGGGCTGAAAACCAGTGCTTCCCTTGTAAGACTTCTCACTGCAGGCATATGTGCATGTGGAACCAATTGTCCACCTCCTTCAGCCTGCTTAGCTCCATCATTATCTTCACGGGGTAACACAGCTCCCTCTGAAACAGATTTATCAATAATTCCATCCCAGGCTTCCTCTTCTTTAAATTGAACATCTCTACTGATTACATAATTCTTGGTGATGGGATTGTAGAGTATATATGCCCTAGACTCTTCATTGTATCCAACAAAGATACATCTCTCGCTTCTGTCATCCAACTTCCTCCTCATTTCTTCAGGTACATGCGCATATGATACACATCCAAAAATTATGAAATAAAAAACTTTGCAAGGATTACCGTCCCAGGCTTCCCGAGGTATGTGATTCCTCACGGTCCTGGTCAGACTTCTATTCAAGATATAGACAGAGAAAAAAACTATATTCATTTGAAAGATGCTTCTCTTTCAACATACTTCAAGCCATATTCATGATGGTCTAATTCTTCCTTTCATCCACTCCATTCTGTTGTGGAGTATATCGAGTAGTAAACTACCTTTTAATTCCATGAGAAACACAGAATTCAATGAATTCATTCAGTTTATACTCACCTCCTCTATCATACCTCGGGATCTTAATGGTTCGACAACTCTCATTCTCAACCATAGACTTAAACTTCTTGAAAACTTCAAAGGCTTTAGATTTCTGCTTCAACAAATACAACCAAGTCTTCCTATTGAAATTATCAATAAAATTCATAAAATAAACACTACCATTCAAAGAAGGTGTTTGCATAGGTCCACACAAATCAGTGTGGACAATTTCCAATGGAGCTTTTTCTCTATAGGAAACACCTGAAACAAATTTCTCTCTGTGATGCTTCCCAAGTATACAACTCTCACAAGAGCTTGCAGGTTGCTGAATAAAGGGAAATACCTTTACCATCTGCTTATTCTGTAATAGATCTAAGCCACCAAAATGTAAATGACCATATCTCAAATGCCATAACCAGGATTCATCTAAACTTCCAACTTTATAAGCATTCAAAGAACCACTCAAAACATTTCTCATAACAAGTGGAAACATTCTATTCTTTGTCATCCCTACTCTTGCAATCAATTATTTGTTGGGTAATTTATCATAGATTGTACATACCTTGTTCTTGAAGAACACTCTGTACTTTTTTGCTATCAGCTGTCCAACGCTAATAAGATTTCATTTTAAACTAGGCATGAAATAAACATCGTCTATATTTCTTCTCTGATTATTCTTAGTGTAAACTGGAACTACACCTTTACCACTAACTGTAACCTTATAGTCATTTCCCAGTTTTACTTTAGATCAAATACTAATATCAATAGAAGAAAATAAATCCTTATTATCAGTCATGTGGTTACTACAACCACTATCCAAAAACCAAATATCATTAGCACTTTCCTGAGTGACATTACAAGTCAAGAACATAGGATTTTGATCATCCTCAGACTCATTTGTGATATGTGCAGACTGCTTTCCAGCATCTGCCTTCTTCTTCCAACATTTGTTAGCAAAAGGCCCAAACTTCTTACAATAATAACATTCAACTTTAGATTTATTATACCTCTGATTTTCTTGCTGCAAGGGTTTGCTACTGCTCCCTCTAAAAATAGGAGGATACTACTGGGACTTCTCCTCGAACTCAGATTCAGTTCTGTTGTCCCTTCGAACATAAAATCGACCTCCTCTTCCACGATTATAAAACCTTCCTCTGCCTCTGCCTCTGGTAACATGCAATTGGGATTTGAAAGAATGCTCCATTGATCCTTCTTCATATCTAGATATCCTAGATTCATGAGCAACAAGAGACCCAGTTAATTCATCAATTTGCATTTGACTTAAATCTTTAAATTCATCTATGGGTACAACTACAGGTTCAAACTTCTTGGGTAAACTTCTCAACACTTTCTCAATAACTCTCTTATTCTCAACATCATCTCCATACTGCTTAAGCTAGTTCATAACATTCATCACTTGAGTCTTGAAAGTATCAACACTTTCATTATCCTTCATCTTCAGATTTTCGAAGTCCCTTCTTAAGTTCTGCAACTTGACTGTCTTCACCTTGGACACACCTTGATAACAGGTTTCAAGGATGTCCCAAGCCATCTTCGAAGATGAAACACTAGAAATCTTCGTAAAAATGGATTCATTTAATCCTTTCTATATTAATCCAAGAGCTTTGTTATCCTTTTTCCTATTTTCGTTTAACAAAACACAGTCAGCATTAGAGAGATCCAATTCTGCTGCTACATTAGCTGGCTCAACATAACCATCAATAACATAGGTCCATAAATCCTGAGAACACAAAATTGTCCTCATTCGAATATAACAAGAGTCATATGACTTCTCGTGCAGGAAAAGAACCTGAACCTGGAAGAACTACTACGAGACACGACCATTTATATAAAATTTAAAAGAAATTAAATAAACCTTCACACAAAAAAACAAGAAGGTAAAATTGGGCACCAATAGGAATTATCTGCAGTGAACTGAGAAAATAGCAGGATGGACTGCAGGCTCTGATACCAAATTTAGAAAACAGAGGTCAATCGGAGTTCGGGTATCAGTGTTTAAAAACACCTAACACAAAAAGAAAAATGAAACAACTATTTTCGAATCGCAAAACTCCACGCGCTCCAACACCGTGCACTCCAACAAATAACTCCGCGTGCTCCAACTCCGCGTGCTCCAACAAATAAATCTGCAAACTCCAACTCCACGCACTCCAACAACGAACGATGTGAGAAATGCTTAAGGCTAAGATATGAATCGAATGAGTTTACGAACTCAATAAAAAAAATTACAATGGAGAGAACACCTCTGAATATGAAAAATAAAAAAATTTCATTCAATATGTTTTTCAAGATATAGATTACAATCCGTTTAAGGTATTTATATAAACAAAAATTGCCCCTTCGATCTCTGGAAAAATTTAATTAAAATGGTGATGATATATTGTGGCCTTCAAAGGTAAAGGCGACCACCATTTGAGCTATTTAGGGAAAACCAGTAAAACTGTGTTTATCCTCGAGTCTTGAAGGGTCAAGACGGCCATCGTTGCGTCGTTATTCAAGCGGTGAAATGATTATAACCTGACACGTTCTATAAACTACCCTAACTGCTCATTGAGCAATTTAAAAAGAGCATTCAATAGAAAAATATGGAGAAACAAATTGAGAGAGGCATGGTTGGAGCATTGTGAGTTTTTTCTTCTTTTATTTATCATTCATCTTCCATTCTTTTGAGTAGGGATTTGATGAAGTTGTTGGCAGTATGCAATGTCTTGAAGAGTGGTAAAAGGGAGTCAAAGCGGGAGTTGAGTTTGAGTAGTGTTATCAAAGTATCTGTTTATTTGATTTAGTTTGTTGTATTCTAAGTCTGATTTTCAACACTGATCAATTTTATATTATGCAAATAGTTGTCTTAACTTTCATCTGCATTTCTCAATTTAAAATACAACTTCATTTTTCTTTTTTGTCTTTCTTCTGTGCTCAGTTGTTTGTTCAATGTATGATGTTACATGCCATTTTGGATAGCTTAAAACTAGAATTCTGGTTCAAGCCTATGAAAAGGCTTGAAATCTTCAACAAATCCAAAGAAATATATGGGGCTTTCATTAAAAATAAAGATTAAACTCTTCCTTGTGTGAAATGCTTTCTTTTTCTGTTCAAAATTTCATTTATCTTCATTTTTTTCTTAACAATATCAAAACAAAACAAAAATACAAATCATATGAACTTTTGCTTTGTAATTTTTATGTATACAATTTTTTATTTATCTTCTTTTATTAGTTTAGTTTTCTTTAAACTAACTGTAACATTTAAAAGAAAAAAAAAATAACATTTCATTTCACCAATTTAAATATTAAAATAAGAAAAGATGTTTAACATTTTTTAGGGTTTTGTAAATATTAACAAATTAGTTTATATTTTTGTTTACATCAATTTTGTTTCTTAATGCTCTTATTTTAATGGTTTACTAATAGCATTTTATAAAAAATAAATAATAAATAAAAACACAAATCATGTTTATTTGTATATAATCTTTTACTTTCTTTTCTTGTATTTTGTTAGTTTAACTTTTATTTCCTCAACCATTTATTGATAATATATTATAAAATGAAATAAAAGGTTCATTACAATTAATCTTTAGGGCTAAATATTCCACTTTTTAATTTAGTTTATTTAATTTTCCTTTTAAAGTTTTAGTACTTTATTTTATTTGCATCTAACTTACATAGATGCACAAAGTATTATAATACTAAAAACAAAATATTTTAAAAATCATAAACAATCATTTATGCTTGGGCTCTTACTCTTTACTTAGGGTCTAATGATTAATCTTAGGCTATAAAATAGGGTGATAATCTCGCCTCTTCTTGGTTTAGCTGACCCAGATGTTGAGATGTTGTTGGGAACTCCTTAGTCGGTCCCTCAACCTCAAATTTTGTTGTTGGGAACTCCTTGGTCCCCCAGCCTCAAAAGAGCCCAATACATCTAGGGAGGTAGTCGAATCAACAAAGGTAGACTCTTGAAGGACACCATGGTCGAAGATATGGAATCCTTGCACAAGAATGACATGTGGGATTTAGTTGAACTACCTAATGGAAGAAACCCCATCGGAAATAAGTGGGTGTTCAAGAAAAAACTAAATGAAGTAGGTCAAGTCGAGAAATTCAAAGCTCGAATGGTAGCAAAAGGATATTCCCAATTTGAAGGGGTCGACTTTGGTGAGATGTTTTCCCATGTTGCAAAATTAACTTTCATTAGAGAACTAATGTCTTTGGCTGCAACATTTGACCTTGAAATAGAGAAAATGGATGTGAAGACAATTTTCCTACATGGGGACTTGGAAGAATAAATCTACATGAAACAACCTGAAGGATTTGCAATAAAGGGCAAGGAAGAG
>JASDQU010436890.1:102639-113559 GCA_032191745.1 Picea mariana
ATCTTGAGGCAGTAAAAGATCTTTCAAGATTATCAAAGCCACAAGATTCTGTGTGTAAACCCTGCCAAGTAGGAAAGCTAACTAGGACACAGTTTAAATCCAAGAGGTCTACTTCAATATAGAAACCACTCCAATTAGTTCATATGGATTTGTGTGGACCATCAAGATAGGAAGGTACAGGGAAGGAAAATTACTTCATGTTTATCATTGATGATTACTCCAGGCTCACTTGGGTTTCTTTTCTCAAAGAAAAAGCCGAAGCATTTGAGAAATTTAAAATATTTAAGGCTTTAGCTGAGAATCAAGAAGGTAACAGGTTAAAGGCAGTAATATTAGACAGAGAAGGATAATTTATGTCAAGTGATTTCAAGGAATTCTGTGATAAACATGGGATCAAGAGAGAATACACAATCCCATGAACTCCACAACAAAATGGAGTAGTTGAGACACAAAATAGAACAATTCAACAAATGGCCAGTTCAATGATGAATGAAAAGAACATTGGTCAAACCTACTAGGAATAATCTATACACACAACAATCCATATTATTAACAAATCCCACCTCAGACCACATAGTGACAAGACACCTTATGAACTGTGGTATGGAAGACCTGCTTCAATCAAACACTTCAAAGTCTTTGGGAGTAACTGCTACATAAAGAATAATAATGAAAACCTTGGAAAATATGATGACAGGGATGATGAAGGTATATTCTTAGGGTATGCTACAAACAATAAAGGATACAGATGTTATAATAAGAGGCTGCATAAATTGGTTGATTGTACTGACTTAAAAGTTGACGAAGAAATCCTTGTACGAGATGTAAGTAGTGTTGAATCAACAATAGAGGATATAGTTTAAATTGAAGATGAACATGTCCAATAATCATAAAGAGAAGACTCTGAATCAGATGAAGATACAAATACTCAAGCAGACTCAAAACAACAGACAACATCAAATCCTTCCTCCAGAATTACTCAAAAGAATCATCCTGCAAGTCAGTTAATTGGTGAAAAAGACAAAGGTGTACAAACTAGGAGAAGGATAATCAAGGACACCGAGAAATAAATTATATCCCTCACATCCATGGTGGAACCCAATAACTTTAATGAAGCCAATAAAGATGTAAATTGGTTAAAATCAATGAATGAGGAACTGGATCAGATTGAGAAGAACAATACTTGGGAGCTTGTTCCTAGACCTGCAGATAAGAATGTAATTGGCTCCAAATGGGTGTTTAAGAATAAAGTGAATGAGCAAGGAAGTATTGTAATAAATAAGGATAGATTGGTCTGCAAAGGGTATGCTCAAATAGAAGGACTAGATTTTGATGAAACATTTTCGCCCGTAGAAAGATTAGAAGCTATTAGAATGTTTCTTGCCTATGCTTGTCATAAGAAGTTTAAAGTCTATCAAATGGATGTCAAGTCATCTTTTCTAAATGGATATCTAAAAGAAGAAGTCTATATGGAACAACCAGAAGGTTTCCAACTATCAGATAACCCTGAATTTGTCTGCAAGTTGAAGAAAGCCTTATATGGGTTGAAATAATCTCCTCGTTCCTGGTACTACAGACTGGATAAGTATCTTCAAGACAAAGGGTTCAAGAGAGGAACAATTGACAACAATCTATATATCAAAATAGAGGATAATGATTTTCTCATTGTGTTGGTTTATGTAGATGACATCATCTTCAGAAGTAATAATGCTTCATTGGTAAAATAGTTTTCTTCTGCCATGCAGCTGAATTTGAAATGTATATGATAGGGGAACTATCATTTTTTCTTGTTCTGCAAATTACTCAAAGGTCTGAAGGAATATTTATTTCTCGAGAGAAATATCTAAGAGAAATATTGAAAAGGTTTCAAATGGAATATTCTACACCTGTGAGAACACCTATGGTCACTAGATGCAAGCTAAGAAAGGATGATGACTCACCTGATGTTGATCAGAGTTCATATAGGTCTATGATAGGCATCCTGTTGTACATCACAACATCTTGTCCAAACATAATGCATGTTGTTGGAATGGTAGGATGGTATCTATCTGCACCTAAACATAGTCATTTGATAGTGGTCAAAAGAATATTCAAATATTGAAAGGAACGATGAACTATGGTCTATGGTATTCTAGGAATCATAATTTTCAATTATCAGTGTATTCAGATGTTGATTGGGCTAACTGCATGGATGAAAGGAAAAGCACGATTGGAGGTGCATTCTTCTTAAGAGATTCTCTTGTAGCATGGTTGAGCAAGATGCAAGGTTCCATTTCCTTATCGACTACAGAAGTTGAATACATTGCAGCTACCACTTGCTGTACCCAAGTATTGTTGATGATTCAGACACTTGCAGACTTGGAGGTAAAATATATTGCATCGATCCCAATTCATTGTGATAATACTAGTGCAATTAGCGTGTCAAAGAATCCTATAGTTCACTCCAATACCATGCATATACCCGTCAAGTATCACTTCTTGAGGGAACAGGTGACCAAAACTGTTGTTTCTTTGCATTATATTCCATCCAAAGATCCGATTGTTGATATATTCACTAAACCGCTTGCAAAATATCAGTTTGAGTATCTACGCCAGAAGTTGGGCATGACCTCGTTATCAAGCTAAATAGTCTATCTGATTAGGGGGAGAGTGATCCTAGTATATCTGATCAGGGGGAGCACAGAGTCACTCTCTGGTTTCTTTGAGATTGATGTCAAAGGGGGAGAAAAAGGTGTTGTCTCTATGCTACAATTGAAGTTCTAAGAAGAATAGTGCATCCTTTCAGGGTTGCCATCAATGCCAAAGGGGGAGATTGTTGTCATTTTTTACGGGAAGAGTGTGCTTGTCATTTATGGAAAGAACAATAGTGAACCAAACCTCGAGAGAGTATAAGATGATAAATCTTAGAAGAGATAGTGGTTTCCAGAAGTGTAGATGAGGAGGAGCAACGGTCGATATCCTTGAACACTTAGAAAACCTTCTAAGTCAGAGAGATTAGAAACTCAGGAGGAAGAGAGATAAAAACCGTTGGATCACTTTTGAGTGGAAGGACAGGATAAGATGAAAGATATGAGATCCCAATCATCCAAATTTTCGTCAGCCGTCAGATTGAATTAATGGAAGGATAGGATAAGTGGGGCAAAACGATTGAGAATTCGATCATCTGAATTTTCGTCAGCTGTCAGATTGATTTAAGTGGAAGGACAGGTTAAGAAAGGGATGATATCTGAGATCTCGATCACCCAAATTTATGTCAATCGTCAGATCGAATTAAATGGAAAGATAGGATAAGAAAATATGAAGATCCGTTGGATTTAATCCAAAGAAAATATTCATCGCAGATAGATCGAGTCATTGATATAAGATATTGATCCAATGAACATCATTCGTTTCAGGTATAAATATGTGAGGAGGTTACGCTCCATAAAAATTGCATTTCAAGAATTCAGTTTGAGATTTGAAATCCCCGAAGCCCGGAGATCTGGAGGGACGAAATACGTTCTCGACCATCAGATCATCTGAAGTAAATATCAGTCATCATATCATCCGAAGAAGATCTCAAACGTCATATCGTCCGAAGTGAACTATGGCCTATGGTATGCTAGGAATCATAATTTTCAATTATCAGTCTATTCAGATGTTGATTGGGCTAACTGCATGGATGAAAGGAAAAGCACGATTGGAGGTGCATTCTTCTTAGGAGATTCTCTTGTAGCATGGTTGAGCATGATGCAAGGTTCCATTTCCTTATCGACTACAGAGGTTGAATACATTGCAGCTGCCACTTGTTGTACCCAAGTATTGTCTATGATTCCGACACTTGCAGACTTGGAGGTAAAATACACTACATCGATCCCAATTCATTGTGATAATACTAGTGCAATTAGTGTGTAAAAGAATCTTGTATCTCACTCCAATACCAAGCATATACCTGCCAAGTATCACTTCTTGAGGGAACAGGTGACCAAAACTGTTGTTTCTTTGCATTATATTCCATCCAAAGATCAGATTGTTGATATCTTCACTAAACCGCTTGCAAAATCTCAGTTTGAGTATCTACGCCAGAAGTTGGGCATGACCCCGTTATCAAGCTAAATAATCTATCTGATTAGGGGGAGAGTGATCCTAGTATATCTTATCATGGGGAGCATAGAGTCACTCTCTAGTTTCTTTGACATTGATGTCAAAGGGGGAGAAAAAGGTGTTGTCTCTATGCTATAGTTGAAGGTCTAAGCAGAATAGTGCATCCTTTCAGGGTTGCCATCAATGCCAAAGGGGGAGATTGTTGTCATGTTTTACGGGAAGAGTGTGCTTGTCATTTATGGCAAGAACAATACTGAACCAAACCTCGAGAGAGTATAAGATGAGAAATCTCATAAGAGATAGCGGTTTCCAGAAGTGTAGATGAGGAGGAGCAAAGGTCGAGATCCTTGAACACTTAGAAAACCTTCTAAGTCAGAGAGATCAGAAACTTAGGAGGAAGAGTGATAAAAAACGTTGGATCACTTTTGAGTGGAAGGACAGGATAAGATGAAAGATCTGAGATCCCAATCATCTGAATTTCTATCAGCCGTAAGATTGAATTAATGCAAGGATAGGATAAGTGGGGAAAAACAATTGAGAATTCGATCATCTGAATTTTCACAGATGACGGATTGATTTAAGTGGAAGGACAGGTTAAGAAAGGGATGAGATCTGAGATCTTGATCACCCAAATTTATGTCAGTCATCAGATCGAGTTAAATGGAAGGATAGGATAAGAAAATATGGAGATCTGTTGGATTTAATCCAAAGAAAAGATTCATCGCAAACAGATTGAGTCATTGATATAATATATTGATCCAATGAATGCCATTCGTTTCAAGTATAAATATGTGAGGAGGTTATGCTACAGAAAAATTGCATTTCAAGAATTCAGTTTGAGATTTGAAATCCCCGAAGCTCGGAGATCTGGAGAGACGAAATACGTTCTCGATCGTCGGATCATCCGAAGTAAATATCAGTCATCAGATCATCCGAAGAAGATCTCAAACGTCATATTGTCCAAAGTGAACTATGGCCTATGGTACCCTAGGAATCATAATTTTCAATTATCAGTCTATTCAGATGTTGATTGGGCTAACTGCATGGATGAAAGAAAAAGAATGATTGGAGGTGCATTCTTCTTAGGATATTCTCTTGTAGCATGGTTGAGCAAGATGAAAGGTTCCATTTCCTTATCGACTACAGAAGTTGAATACATTGTAGCTGCCACTTGCTGTACCCAAGTATTGTTGATGATTCATACACTTGCAGACTTGGAGGTAAAATATACTGCATCAATCCCAATTCATTGTGATAATACTAGTGAAATTAGTGTGTCAAAGAATCCTATATTTCACTCCAATACCAAGCATATACCCGTCAAGTATCACTTATTGAGGGAACAGGTGACCAAAAGTGTTGTTTCCTTGCATTATATTGCATCTAAAGATCAGATTGTTGATATCTTCACTAAACGGCTTGCAAAATCCCAGTTTGAGTATCTACACCAGAAGTTGGGCGTGATCCTGTTATCAAGCTAAATAGTCTATCTGATTAGGGGGAGAGTGATCCTAGTATATATTATCAGGGGGAGCACAGAGTCACTCTCTAGTTTCTTTGACATTGATGTCAAAGGGGGAGAAAAAGGTGTTGTCTCTATGCTACAGTTGAAGGTCTAAGCAGAATAGTGCATCCTTTCAGGGTTACCATCAATGCCAAAGGGGGAGATTGTTGTCATGTTTTACGAGAAGAGTGTGCTTGTCATTTATGGAAAGAACAATAGTGAACCAAACCTCAAGAGATTATAAGATGAGAAATGTCAGAATAGATAGCGGTTTCCAGAAGTGTAGATGAGGAGGAGCAAAGGTCGAGATCCTTGAACACTTAGAAAACCTTCTAAGTCAGAGAGATCAAAAACTTAGGAGGAAGAGTGATAACAACCATTGGATCACTTTTGAGTGGAAGGACAGGATAAGATGAAATATCTGAGATCCCAATCATCCTAATTTCCATCAGTCGTCAGATTGAATTAATGGAAGGATAGGACAAGTGGGGCAAAACAATTGAGAATTCGATCATCTGAATTTTCGTCAGCCATCAGATTGATTTAAGTGGAAGGAAAATATAAGAAAGGGTTGAGATCTAAGATCTCGATCTCCCAAATTTATGTCAGTCGTCAGATCGAATTAAATGGAAGGATGGGATAAGAAAATATGGAGATCCGTTGGATTTAATCCAAAGAAAATATTCTTCACAGACAGATCGATTCGTTGATATAAGATATTGATCCAATGAATGCCATTCGTTTAGGGTATAAATATGTGAGGAGGTTATGCTCCAGAAAAATCGCATTTCAAGAATTTAGTTTGAGATTTGAAATCCCCGAAGCTCGGAGATCTGAAGAGATGAAATATGTTCTCGACCGTCATATCATCTGAAGTAAATATCAGTCATCATATCGTCCGAAGAAGATCTCAAACGTCATATCGTCCGAAGTGAACTATAGCCTATGGTATCCTAGGAATCATAACTTTCAATTATCAGTCTATTCAGATGCTGATTGGGCTAACTGCATGGATGAAAGGAAAAGCATGATTGGAAGTGCATTCTTCTTAGGAGATTCTCTTGTAGCATGGTTGAGCAAGATGCAAGGTTCCATTTCCTTATCGACTACAGAAGTTGAATACATTGCAACTGCCACTTGCTGTACCCAAGTATTATCGATGATTCAGACACTTGCAGACTTGGAGGTAAAATATACTGCATCGATCCCAATTCATTGTGATGATACTAATGCAATTAGTGTGTCAAAGAATCCTATATTTCACTCCAATACCAAGAATATACCCATCAAGTATCACTTCTTGAGGGAACAGGTGACCAAAACTGTTGTTTCTTTGCATTATATTCCATCCAAAGATCAGATTGTTGATATCTTCACTAAACCGCTTGCAAAATCTCAGTTTGAGAATCTACGCCAGAAGTTGGGCGTGACCCCGTTATCAAGATAAATAGTCTATATGATTATGGGGAGAGTGATCCTAGTATATCTAATCAAGGGGAGCACATAGTCACTCTCTGGTTTCTTTGACATTGATGTCAAAGGGGGAGAAAAAGGTGTTGTCTCTATGCTACAGTTGAAGGTCTAAGCAAAATGGTGCATCCTTTTAGGGTTGCCATCAATGCCAAAGGGGGAGATTGTTGTCATGTTTTATTGGAAGAGTGTGCTTGTCATTTCTGGAAAGAACAATAGTGAACCAAACCTCGAGAGAGTATAAGATGAGAAATCTTAGAAGAGATATTGGTTTCCAGAAGTGTAGATGAGGAGGAGAAAAGGTTGAGATCCTTGAACACTTAGAAAACCTTCTAAGTCAGAGAGATAAGAAACTCAGGAGGAAGAGCGATAACAACCGTTGGACCACTTTTGAGTGGAAGGACAGGATAAGCTGAAATATTTGAGATCCCAATCATCCGAATTTCTGTCAGCCATTAGATTGAATTAATGCAAGGATAGGATACGTGGGGCAAAATGATTGAGAATTCGATCATCTGAATTTTCGTTAGCTGACGGATTGATTTAAGTGGAAGGACAGGATAAGAAAGGGTTGAGATATAAGATCTTGATCACCCAAATTTATGTCATTCGTTAGATCAAATTAAATGGAAGGATAGGATAAGAAAATATGGAGATCCGTTGGATTTAATCCAAAGAAAAGATTCATCGTAGATAGATCGAGTCATTGATATAAGATATTGATGCAATGAACATCATTCATTTCGAGTATAAATATGTGAGGAGGTTACGCTCCAGAAAAATCGCATTTCAAGAATTCAGTTTGAGATTTGAAATCCCCAAAGCCTCGAGATCTGGAGAGCCGAAATACGTTCTCGACCGTCAGATCATCTGAAGTAAATCTCAGTCATCAGATCGTCCGAATAAGATCTCAAACGTCATATCATCCAAAGTGAATCTAGGCCATCTAATCCAGAGTGTGATTTTGAGATTTCAAATCCCCGAAGTCCAGAGAGCCAAAGAGCCAAAATAAATCCTCAACCATCGGATCATCCGAAGTAAATTTCAGCCATCAAATCACTCTAAAGTGGAAGGACATGATAAGTTAGAAGAAGGGCGCACTAATATTAGCAGTCGATAATCGACCACTCATATATATGGTCGACAGGGCATATCAGACCCCCCAACCTTTCTTCCTTTAACTGTGATGGGGGGTATCCAAGTTGGTGTTATTTTCCATGTGGGACCTTCATACATTTCACCTTCCTATCAACTCGAACCCCCCTCACTCAGTACCAATTACTACCTAACCCCCTTGATAACTAAACCACCAAACCACTCATACATACCACCTCCACGCTCCGACTTCACACTCCATTACCTGCTACACATCACACTCCACTACCGCGCTCTGCCTACACACTCCACTACATTTCCTACACGTCTCACCCACGTTAGTAGACCACCCCAAAAAGGACACGTGGTAGACCATGTCAACAAGGACATGTGGTAGACCATGTCAGCAAGATCAGGTGGTAGTAATATGTATACTTCGAGGGAAAGTAAAGTTTCAGACTTGAGATTTCAGAGGTCTGGAGACTCGAAAGAGATATCGACTGTTGATCGAGAAAGGGGCCGCAGAATCGTTGATCTGGTTGAAAGGTCAAATTCTTGAAGCAGATAAGAGTCGTCAATTGAGAAGGACAGGTGTCTGCAGATCATCGACTCTGGGAGATTGGCGTACGGAAGAAAGTAATGTTTGAGATTTGAAACTCCTGAAGCCCATATCACAAAATAAATCACATTTAGGAAGGTTAGATCTGATCCGCAGATCGTGAAAAAAAAAATTTGAACCATTCATTTAGGAGCACCGTTAAGATCATGAGATCGCCAGTCCCATCACATTGTGGGGATTGAAGATGCATGAACTTTAAAAAGTTGAAGGTGGGTCGCAATCGAAACCACAAGTTTGGAGAAAGGAAACATGGAGGCTCGAGGTAAATTGTGGGGCAAAAAGTAGTTTGATTCAAACCACCTTTGGATGCGCCCGCAATCACATGGTCACATGAGATCATCACACAAGGTCATATTGCAAAACGGAGCTAGCACTCACTAGACCAAGAGCGGGAAGCACCTTTTGAATAGTCATTTGGTCACAACCATGGTCACATCAATGAAGGTTAAGGGAGGAGATATAAAGTCTCTAGGCTCCACTTCAGATATCAGGATTTGGGATAATCGAGTTGTCTTATACTAATATTCCCAAAGTCACGAGTCATGAAGAGCCTATTGGTTAGGCATATGGTCATCGTCGATGGTCACGTGAAGGAAGGGGCTTAGAAGCCAAAGAAGCCATAATTGACTGGTTGTAACTGACAAAGAAGATGAAGAGTTGAGACTACTAGAGAAGCCAAAGAATCTTTGGATAATGGCAATTGATGATGAACAAAGACAACATAACCTCTAGGGAAGAGGAAGAGTTCGTATGATGATCCAGCAGAGGACTCGACGTCAGAAAGACATGCAGAACAGAGAGTATAGTGAGATTTTTCGAATATTATGCATGTGGGTAGGAAGAGGCTCAGTGTATAGAATGTAGAGGCAGTACAATGCATAAAATGTTGAAGAGAAGCTGAAAAGAGGAGCGTTGTTTGGAGGAAGAAAAAGAGCAGAGCATAGAAGCAAAAAAATGAAAAAGCAGAACAGAGCATAGAAGATAAGAAGGAAGAGGAGACATGGAGTTGTAATAGACCATATCAGAGACATAACAAGTAAGTAAATTTTTATATATAAGGGTGGTAGGGTGGTGCTAGGGAGGACTGTTGTCCTCAGAGTTTGAAGTGGGTGCTTGAACACAGGGAGTTGTAGTTTCCATCTAGTTGTAGCCAGAAAAACCAAGGTGGTAGGGTGGTGCAAGGGAGACCCATTGTTCTCTGTTATATAGTTTGGTGCCTGTGTGACTGGAAGTTGATGCTTCTATCCAGTTGGTGATGGAACACTCAGGGAGTTGGTTCTTCCTTCTAGTGGGTGCTAGAGAAATCAGAGGGTTGGTGCTCTCTACAAGTTGCATCTTGTTAACGAAGAGTTTGTAGCCTCATTTTGAGTTGGTTCTCAAAGATAGATGATGTACAGAACATAAAATATTGTCTATCATTCTAAGAAGAAGATGTTTTCTCCCTTTATGGGTTTCTTCATGAATATCTTCCTATGTGTATACCATGTGTGTGATTGATGTTTAATATTTATGTTGTTCATGGATTGTATAATATTGATGATCACTTAGAGAACATTAATAATATTTCAAAAGGCATAAAATTGTTTAAGCACAGTAACAACTAATTCACCCCCCCCTCTCAGTTGTCTTAGTATTTCCAACAATGCTTGAATTTCTTTGTAGGAACCCAGGACATTTGGCTTTGATCCAGTACCGAAGGTTGGATTAGGTTATAACTACCTTTCTCACATTATTGTCAATAGAAGAGTTCACTTTCCCTCCTATTGTGTGTTTATTGGTTCATTGTAATGATATATGCTAATGTCATTTAAATATGGTTGAATGTATGCACATGATATATTCTATTTGAATGTATAACTACCTTGTAGTAGTCTATTTTTGGTTTCGTATTGTAGGGTAGTTCTAGCAAAGACCAGGAATTCTTCAAGAAGTGAGATCATGGATCGACATCGAATCAAGGATTCCAGGTGTGACGCCTCTCCTTATTCCTTTCTCTCTCCCTCTTTATAAAAGTAGTTATTTCTTGTATGCATTGATACAGATGAGGGTAGGTTTTGTCTTCTAATTTCAGTCTTTCTCTGGTATGACTTGACCTAAGGTCACAAAGTAAAAATCCCTTTATCAGAATTGGAGACCATACTGGGGAATC
>JASDQU010436891.1:0-15536 GCA_032191745.1 Picea mariana
CTCATATGTGTGAATGATGTTGAATGTTCTATTGCTTACTTCCCTGCATTATTGTGATCATCATTGAGAGTTCTGTAATGAATTTAAAATGAGCATAATTGTTTAAGCTCGGCAACAACTGATTCACCCCCCCCCCTCTCAGTTGTCCAACACATATACACTCCTACAATGGGGAAAGGGACGTATGGCCTATGGAGATTATTTTCCCTCTATTTTTCAACCTTTTTACACCATATTTTGGATTTTTTGGGGGGTCTTTTGGACTTTATTGGTTTCTAAAAATTCTTGTTGGATATAGAGAGTTGGCAAAGTCTTAAATTAAAAAGAAAACAATTTTTTTTTTATGCTTAATTTTCTTCTTTTGATTTATTTGCATACTATAAGACAAGTTTTTCTCTTATGGTCTCGATTCCATGGTCGTTGTTATAGTCATCTCCAAAACCTGAGTTTTATCTAATTTCAATACTTTTATTTTGTGCTTTCCTTTTTTTTTCAAAAATAAAAACAATTTTTTTCTTTCTTTTAGTATCTTTTGTTTAGTTTTTTGCTTTAGTAGAAAGAAGAAAGCAGAAATATAATTTGTTGTTAGATAGGTCATTTTATTTCATTGTGTGTTGCTTTGCATCCATATTTGAAAAATAAAAATATTTTAGTACAAGCATTTGGTTTTTCTTATCTTCTTGAAAAAATTTCAAAGGAAAAAGCACAAAGAACATTATTCTTGTTCGCTTCTTTTGGTTTTCTCACAATTTAAGACAAATTTGAATTTGTGCATTTTGCATCAAAATGAGAAAAGGTTGCATTTCAAGGTCTGAAAGATTGTTCATGCATTTTGCTTGCTTGAAAATATTTTTTCATTTTAGAATTAGTGTGAAGTTTCCTTTACTAGTATTCTTATAAGTTTCATTTTGCAAGATTCTCAAAAAACATCAGTTGCACTTCCGTACCATTTAAGTAAAGATCAATTGCTTAAAATAACAGGATAATTAAAATTTTCTAGACCTTTTGTTTCTAGGGTTCATCAAATAGTCTAGGATAGGGCCTTGGAATAGGTTGGAGAGTAAAATATCCAAGGCCATTTATCTGAACATAGGAGTCTGACTTAAGGAGTGTTGAAAATCCAATTTTCATATAGGTATAGTTTGGAAAATCCTCTAACACGGGATATAAACACGACATCGTGTGAGGGTGAGTGGTGGAGATTAACCCTCCAATACTTTTCAAAGTGTGTATTGATTGTTTCATATACAAGGGTTTACCTCGCCCCTTGCGGTGCCAGTATTTTTGGAGATTTAGGCTTAGCTACCCTGCTTATATGTACAATCTTGACTATTGATTGTACCCCCTAGACATCGACCACAAGTTGGTAACTTCGGTTTCCATTCCTAGGTATCACAAAGGTGACTATGAGGGGATTCCCGCGATACCTTAGGAAGATGTTGAATCACACTTTCAGTACCCCTAGAGGGCGCCTCATGTTCACGAGGGTTACTTGCACTAGGTAGGTTTGTTATGTGGAGGTCAAGGTAACTACTTCTCACTCCTTCATTCATTGGTCTCGAGACTTAATCAACCCATGCTTGTTTCAAAAAAAATCTTTTCCACTTTTTCATTACTTTGGACTTAGGACCTAATCCACTTGGGATAAAGTTTTGTATAAGTTGTTTAATTGTGATGTTTCCCTAAGGACTTTTTAGTGTAGTGTTTCTTTGTGTACTTGGACTTAGTTTGTGTCTATACCGTTGATTTCATATTGTTGATTCAAGGCGACCAACCAATCACTTCGTTAGTCGGGAAGGACCCCTAGTCTTTCTATTGAAATCATGGAGTTTCCTCCTTAGTTTTCCAGAGTCAGCGTGTGAGACTTTTTCTAAAGTGAACAATCCCACAAGGGCTGAACATGTGCATAATAAAATAATGGATAAATTTCTTGAGGATACCAACCAAGGGACCCCTTCCCAAGGGGATTCTTGTACTTTTCCTTTTGTTGGTGTCCCCTTGATGACCACTTTGAACATTCTTGGGTTTAATGTGGGACTACTAGTTTTGTTTTGGAGAAATCAAAATGTTTTGAATTCTCCTAATGATTTTCATATAAGAACCTTATTTCATGTGCATCGAATTGATGTTGATCCTTTACCTTCTTTGTCGGTGAAGTCTACTCCTCCTCCTTCTGCCTCATCTGGTGAAAGTCTAGATACTATTATCCGAAAGTCTAAATGGAATAGAAAGAGGAAGAATAATAATAAGAAGTCACCAAACTCTACGAGTCATGTTGGAGACCAACTACCAACCTCTGTAAGTCATGTTGGGGGCACAAGTCCTGTCACAACAATTCATACTAGCAATAGTTCACCAAACTCTATGAGTCATGTTGGATATCAACACCTAGCCTCTACAAGTCATGTTGGGAGAAACTTACTAGCCCCTACGCGTCATTATGGGAGCACGAGTCCAGTCACTACCAGTCATACTAGACAAATGTCACCAAGCTCTACAAGTCATGTTGGAGGTCTGCAACCACTTTTTTTAGTCATGTTGGGAGTAAGCAATAGACCTTTGCTATTCACATTGGGGGCGCGAGTCATGTCACTTCCAATCATATTGGAAAAATGTCACCAACCTCTACGAGTCATGTTGGAGGCATGAAATTGTCTGATACTATTCATTCTAGGAGCAAGCGACAAGCCTTTGTTAGTTATGCTGGGGGTAAAAGTATAGTCCTTGCAACTCATATTGGAGTTAACCAATCAACCTCTGTGATTCATGGATATAAGTCTGTTGGGGGTAAATGTTTTCGTTTAATAAGTTCCCAATCATTTAATTGTCAAACGGAGGAGTTCGTAGAATTATGAAGTACATGCACAATATATGAAAGATTGAAGCTAAATTAACCTAATCTAATTCTTAGCTAACTTGACCTAATCTAATGCTTGAAGCTGAAACACAAAACTAGAATTAAATTTCATAAATTAAATCAACTTGGAAATGTGAAATTGCATAAAATAAAAACAACAAGTGAAGAGAAACAAATGGCAAGTAACAAACACATGTGACAACCTATGTGAGCTCACATTAACAATAAATCAATCTAAATCTATTACATCACAATAATCAAATCCATTCCATGACATGATAATTGAGATCATGAAACTCCTAATGACTAACAAAAGACTCAGAAAACAAGGACCCTTTCCTAACATCCAAGGACTCAATTCAAGAATTTTCTAATCCTAATTTATCCTCCTTAATGAAGAGAGATCACTCCTATTTATACATGAGTTTCTTTGAAAAGAAGATAAGCAACTCATAATTGTAGACCCACTTTTCTCTCAACCAATTTCCCATTATTACAAAATTCTTATCCCTTCAAATCCTCTCATGATATTCCTTCTTGGAATTAGCTTGAATAATTATCTTCAAATCCTTGAATGGTGGAGGAAATATTTGAGAAGATTTTTGAATAATCCCTTCAAAAAATCCTACAAATTACAAAGCTCATCCAAACTTGAGGTATTAATGAAAACATGTAGATTTTCTAATATTTAATCATAAATTCTAAAAAATACTTAAAAGAAATGAATTGGAAAATAATAAGTTAAACCCATAATTAATTTATGAAAATGATATCATGAATAGTAAATGGAATAATGGAATATGGATGAATTAGAGGAATAGTGAAAGGAAAATAGGATGAAAATGCGACATTTCTGAGACCCAATATTTCCCCCCAATCAAAATTGTTGCATGCCCTCATGTAACTGTGCATTGATTTTCGTGTAAACTTTTGGCTTCTTAACTTTTTCTTTACATGATGATGTTTTTAATAAATCATTCCATGATGTGCAATACATGAGTAGCAACAATTTTTTTTTAAGGTTGGTTCTTTTGTGATAACCATGAATATGACAAATGTTGGTTCTTGTTTTAACAACATTGATTTTGTTTACTTATTTTCTTGCTGCAATAATATTTTAAGTATACATGCACTGGAAATAATGATCCATCAATATAAATTAGAAATCCTTTTCTTCATGTTATGAATCATGACAAAAGAGATCAATATCTGGAATCAAATTGCAACCAAGTGCAGTTTGGGAGAAACATGTTGGTCAATAGTGAATGAGATGATGGCATGTGTAAGATTGAAATCAAATGGGAATGAATATACTCCCCCCCAACTGAATATGTTTTATGTTTGCGAAAAATGAGAGAGGCAATGGTAAAATGGTGAGGGAATTTTCCAAATTCATTCATTTATATCATTCAAGGAATGACATGATTAAAGATTAGAAAACAACATACCTTCACCTACCTAAACAATCGATGAGCTATGAAATAAGAATGTAGATGTTGCTGAATCATGAAGAATGCGACTGTTGCTGGTGGATCATGGACTATGAGGTGAAAGAATGTGAACTACTTCTTGGTTGTATGAATATGGAAGTGGAACTTTGATACTGTCTTATGATTGAAGGAATGTTGATGCAACTGATGATGGAGTCATGAAAATTATATAGTCTTCACTTGCCACAAAACCCGATGGTACAATTCTAGTCATGCGAATAAATGTGTCGATGTAAAGCATGAAAATAAGTCATTGGATTAGTAGCCATTGATGGATGTCATTAATTAATGTGAGGCAATCTCACCATTGAAGTCAATGAGTTCCAAGGTACCTAAGTACATCTTATGAAGTGTGAATGAATGAGATGATGTCGAGCCACTTGCAAGGTCTAATGATCAAGGGACATTGATGTATTCCCATTATTGTTAGCGTGAGAAATTTCCATTAAGGCATGCAAGCCTCAAGGTACACAGAAGGACTCTAGTCTCTATCCCAGATAGGGTGCTGAGGTTGATGGGGGAATACTTTTTGAGAGGTGGGCCATAAGGAATCCCACATCAGTCAACGCGAGTTGTACAAAATGATTGGTAGGACTATAGATAAAATATCTCATGGTCAAACGGTTTTTATGGCATTGAAAACAAGGGAATTCAGTCATGAAAAGGGAGCTAGATGGTTTTATTCATAAGGCAAAAATATGAACTGAAAAATGAGGAAATAATGTATGCGACTCAGAAAGGTAGGCATGTGTGAAGTCATTATGTGTAGGGAAATGAAACAATAGACTTTAATATGGATGACTAATGAGATTTGAAGGAGAAGGGTAAATGAACATGTCATGGCACAATTGGTTTTCTGAAAGATGTCTTTGTGGCATAAAATAACATAACATGTGTGATAAAAAGTTTATCTCCTTCAAGCTTTCAATGATACATGTTTTTTTGAAAAAATTTTGTGATTCTTGAAAATCACTTCAACATGAAATTTGATCATCTTAGAACTTGTAAAAGGTTAGCACTAATCCTACAACAAAATTGTGAGAGCATTGAAAAACATAAAATGCAGGAAAAATACATGCTTAATCAATCAAATGAAGAATAAAATTAAATGCGTTTTTACCTATCATGACGTGTCTTTGACAATCTTCTTCATGAATCCTTGCTTTGAGTGGCTGAAGAAAAATGAATTAGAGTAAAAGCATTACAAATGTTGTTTTCAGGAAATGTTTGAGATCCATTTGCAATTTGTATTATTATTGATATTTTTTTTCTTAAGTTTTGACGACTCACCATTATATTATTTCATTAAAATAAATATTTACAATTTTTCACTACAAATTTATCATTTCAAAATACATTTGGATATAATATTTTGTCATTATTTTAATCTAAACTTATCTAAAAACAATATCATTTTTGCATAGTAAATATAAACTTTCAATCCTTAATAAAAAAAACATTAATAAATATATAAAATTCAAAACATATGGCCATATAGTAATAAAATTCTTAGGCCCATAATTAAATATTTCCATGGCCTTATTTACTTAAAAGGGAATAATTGAATATTTCCACACGTTCAACAAAGAAAACTCGTCTATCACCCAATATTGCAACATAAACCATACACATCAGCATTACCCCAACACAAAGGTGTGTCTTTGAAGTTGGCGTAGTCACTTCTATTGTGACATGTAACTTTAGATAAATTAAGGCAATAAAATGGTGTAACATGAGCCTCTACGACCATCCAAGGATCTTGCACTGCAAACATGATGACAATTATTGCAATCAAAACCATAAAGAATACCAAGTTTCTGGCTCTCGCCATTAAAATATTATACTTTCTTTCAACTTCTCACTCTATAACTTCCTCTTGGAATCAGAGAAAGCCTTAATCTGAGTTGCCATTGCACCATACCTAGTGGGAAACCCAAACAATAGCCCATTTGTGGTAGTCAACTCTGCAACAGTTATGATAGGAATGGACTCATCCTTGGAGGATTCCTTGTGAGAGGAGATATAAGCTCAAGCTAGATGCTAGAAATCTCAACTACGTAACCCAAGACTTCGAACACGAACTGGAGATAGCGAGGGCCACACCTGAGTACTTGGAGAAAAATTTTGAATTTCCAGATGGGTAGGCCATAACCATCAATGATGGAAAATTCCAATGCGCAGAAGTCTTGTTCCAATGTTCTGTCATCAGTAAGGAAGCACCCAAAAGTCACCTAGACTGTACATGTTAGCATCGATGCTCCCTCGAAAGGAACTCGATTTTTTTTTTGAAAGTAGGCGATGTGGAGTTTTCAAAGGGCATGTCTGTCTGGATTTGAGTACTCACCATCCATCACAACAAGGATGTATGGGAAAAATATTCCAACTAGTTCAATCCACAATGATTTGTCAAGGGCATGCAATTTTAGGAGTGATGCATGTCAAGCCCACACATATCTATTTTTTTCAAAGCCTGGGTGAATCTGTGTGCATCATATTCAACAGCCGGGTATATCTATCAAATCCCTAAGCTTCCACACTTATCATGGATACAAATATAGATTCGATCCAGAAATTAGTTGGATCCCAAGAGTATAGGCATAGATCAGAAAATGTTGATCCACCCATTATGCTATCTCTGGGTCTCGTAGGTAAAGGGATATTGCCTCTTTAACTGAGTTTTTACGCCAAAAAAAATGAGATTTGGTCCATGATTCATGGCTTGAAGGCATAATTTTTGGGAGCATATCCCAAAGAGAATCATTCAAAGGTGACCTAAATAGCTCACTCCATTGGTTGTTTTTCTTTATTTGCATTCATTTGTTTTAATGATAACTTAGGTCTGTAGGTGACTCGACCTTCATAGCAAACACCTCTAGTGAGTGATCCTGGCTAATAGATGAAAAAAAAAAGCATGTAAGAAACTGCCTCTTTCTCATCAATTGGTGCACCTCACACATCAACATCATCCGTCCGTTGGCCTGCCTAACGTCACGAATTTCAATGACACTTGAATCTTACGGGCATGGGAACCATAAGGTCCTGGAAGTACCTGAAGCTCAGGTAAGGTGTTGTAGATACATAGCAGTATGTTATACATCCGTATACGAGCTTAGTAAATATATACTATGCATATTTATTACCCGTAACATGTTTCTTAATGACAAGTGAACTAGAGTATATTTAAGAGCCTGATTACACAAGTTGTAAAACATGTTAATAGAATGCTAACCATATTATTATTTCTTTTGTAGTATTTAGACCCATAGGCATAACTTCTTAAGTAAACAAGGGTCTAGCCTTAACGCTATGAAAGTATATAGTTTCGAGAGGATAAAATCTAGTTCCAGTGGCCATTGAGAGGGGATCCTCGGAATCACCAAAATAGTGGTTGAAGACCTACTGCTTGAAGATATTGATCTCATTCCCCTTGGATTTGAAAACCATAAATAATATTGAAGATTGACCATTGAATAGACCATAGGTAATATTGCTCGTTTATGTTTGCATATTGACTCCAGGTTGAAGGATGTAGGCTAGCGATGGCAGGGAAATATGGGAAAAACGATTATGTTCACAGGTTTGGCATAGGAAGATGTAGTTATAATTTGGGAGGATGGAAAATTTGTGTGATGGGGTTGTTTTGATTGTAGGTTTAGCGTGGAAGGATGAATCGGCATAGAAGAATTATTATTATTTTTTATGTTATTCATGTTTTTTATATTATTTTGTTATTATTATTATTTCCATTATTCGTACAAAGATTAGAAAAACCAAAACTAAAAAATGAAGGAATATTTGTTGTTTTATTTTTATTTTTATTTTTTATTATTCCTAATAAAAAAAAATTGGAAAAATTTAAGACAAATTGAAATAATTAGCAAATGGAGGTCCGAAGTAAAAAAATATTAAAGAAATTTAGCATCATCATTCTTCCTGAAAATGTTTATATACATCCTAGTTTATTTCTACTTTCTGATCTTCAAGATCGCACGAAGCCCGGGAAGAGAGCATACTTATTCAAACAAAAAATGAAAATAAAAGAATGTTTTTATTAGTTTACCCTACCTACTCAACTCTAATTGGAATTTGAAAATTATTTACATGTAATGAAATTTCCAATGTAACCATACACATAACATAAGTAGAAATATATTTACTTTCAATTTTTCAAATGAAAAATGGATATATACCAGAATGTGCAAAACTAAATGTTGAAACTGAGATTTAACGAAATAAAAACAAAAACATTGATAGAAACTGGTACTTGTTCGAAACCACCGTTCAATGAGGCTTTCATAGGCTTGATTTCCACTCTAATTCAGATCATGCTGCAACTCGTTTTTGTCCTCCTCGATCTCCTATTCGAATAATTGTTCCCCATCAGGTGTGCAAGATTCTTCAAATGTTTATTCTTCATTTGTTTATGGAGGGGTAGTTAATATTTTGGCTCCTGTCAAGTTCTCCTCTTCCCAATAAGAGGATATCCCAACTTTTGCTAGGATCTAAGTGAGTTGTTCCAAACTTATACTCATCATTAAACCATCTTGTTGATACTCATGTATTCACATATGGATTAGTAGGAAAGAGGGTTCTTACAACACCCAAAATGAAAATCTGAATGTAAAACTTAAATAAAAATAAACTAGTTGCGTAAATAAAATCACTCTTGCTGAAATAGATGACCATCACTCTTCACAATTGCAGAGATCAAACACTCTTGCAAAAAAAGTAAATTACACTTTGCGGAAAATTAAACACTCTTTGCGAAAAAGTAACGCACTTGCATGAAATGAGCAATCAAGGATTTGGAGAAAACTCACTATAGTGGTTGCGCAGGTTCTTACCTCTCGTATTACTATTTCTCCTCCCCCAAGCTGTGTAATTTAAAATAAATCCTACCTACCTAGACCTCAATCCCTTTAGCACCTCTCCGACAATGGCGCCAAAATTTTGGGGGTAAATATTGTCGTTTAATAAGTGCCCAATCATTTAATTTTCAACCCAAGGAGTTCGTAGACTTATGAAGCACATGCACAGTATATGAAATATTGAAGCTAAATTAACCTAATATAATGCTTAGCTAACTTGACCTAATCTAATGCTTGAAGCTGAAACACAGAATTGGAATTAAATTGCATAAATTAAATCAACTTGGAAATGTGAAATTGCATAAAAGAAAAACAACATGTGAAGAGAAACAAATGGAAAGTAATAAACACATGTGATAACCTATGTGAGATCACATTAACAATAAAGAAATATCAATCTATTATATCACAATAATCAAATCCACTCCATGACACGATAATGGAGATCATGAAACTCCTAATGACTAACAAAAGACTCAGAAAAGAAGGACCCTTTCCTAACATCCAAGGACTCAATTCAAGAATTTTCTCATCCTAATTTCTCCTCCTTAATGAAGAGAGAGCACTCCTATTTATAAATGAGTTTCTTTGAAAATAGGATAAGAAACTCATAATTGTAGATCCACTTTTCTCTCAACCAGTTTCCCATTATTACAAAATTCTTATCCCTTCAAATCCTCACAAATCATCTCATGATATTCCTCCTTGGAATTAGCTTGAATAATTATCTTTAAATCCTTGAAATGGTGGAGGAAATATTTGAGAATATTTTTGAATCATCCTTTCAAATAATCCTACACATTAAAAAGCTCATCCAAACTTGAGTTATTAATGAAAACATGTAGATTTTCTAATATTTAATCATAAATTCTCAAAAATACTTAAAAGAAATGAATTGGAAAATAATAAGGTAAACCCATAATTAATTTATGAAAATGGTATCATGAATGGTAAATGGAATAATGGAATATGGATGAATGAGAGGAATAGTTAAAGGAAAATAGGATGAAAATGCAACATTTCTGAGACCCAACAAAGTCACTGATCTCTATGAGTCATGTTGGAAACAAGAAACTAGCCACTGCAAGTCATGATGAGAGCATGGAGCAAGCCACTGCAAGTCATAATTATGATATGAAACCATCCACTCTGAGTCATGCTGGGGGAAACCCACCAACCAATGCAAGTCATGTTGGGGGCATTGATAATGTTGAGAAACCTAGAAGAATAATATCTAATCCCAAGTTCCCTTGTAAGCTTTGCAAGGGAGATACCTTAATCATCTATGCCCAACTATTCTAGTGGTACAAAGAGCATGATCCTTTTCTAAATGCCCTTCTAGTCTTGAGTCACCTTCAATTTCCCAACAATCTATTCAAACATTGGTCAATGAAGTGGTCCCACCAATGTAATATTTGGCAGATACCACTCTTCTTTTGGAGGGTGATGCATCTCTTAACCATGTTGTAGCACAACCTATTCAACCAGTCGTTGAGAAAGTGGCCAAACTGATGAAATCTTCAGTCAATCCCACTCTTCTCTTGGGGAGTGATGTGTCTATCGACTATTTTTTTATCATTTCCAATTTAGTTCCTTCTGAACAAGGGGACTTTCTGATCACTTCAAGCATGCTCTTCAAATTCAAGGATGGTTTCCTTTGATTGGAGTAAACTTGTTGAGCATGATCACCTTCCTTCTTCTACACCCTTCCAAATAAGGGTAGAAGATAATTTAAAAATAATTTACTGATGTATTATACATGAAGGAGCCTCTAAAAGTATTTTATCCTCCTTGGCTTGGAAATATTTGGGTTATCCCAAGCTTGTGTTAGCTACTCGTGAGTTGTTGGATTTCGAATGAAGACCTAGTGAGTATTTGGGGATTCTTCCTCGATTTCCTATCACATTAGGTGAGAACATTGTCCTAGTCGATCTGTTAGTGGTGTGAGGCCCTTTAGACTTCAATATGCTTCTTGGGTGTGATTATGTATATGTTATGAATGATGTGGTGTATACTCTCTTTCAGGTGATGCATTTCCCTCACAACTAAATCATTGTCACTATTGATCGGTTTTCATCTGATAATCACCATCCTAATTCAACTTTAGCTCAAGTTACCCCTTGATATGTTCCTTATATTTGAGTATACTATTTCACTCCATGGGTAAATTATGTGGCATCATATCCTTAGTGTTCAATTTCTTATGAGAAGGTTCCTTTATAGTCATGTTTTCCTTCTTGAGACAAGGTCTTGGAAATTGATCATGTGATTTATCTAATGGGGGAACAAGAACCATTCCTTCTCCTTATTTTCTCAAGCGATATTGAGTTTCTTATTTCGTCTAATCTTATTGTTTGTGAGACCTCGAGCCCTGATATTTGTGATTCCTTGTGTCTCAATTTACATGATTTCTTAGATGTTGAATTTCCTTCGGATGAGGCTATCCTTGAAGCCATGATTTATGATGGTAGCCCATGGGAAGATATGAAACACATATTATTCTTTCTTCTCGAACCAGACACTTTAAAATTTGATTACCAAAGAAACCCTTGGTCTGAGCCTAGCAATGGGCTCTACCTGAAGAAGTACCATGCATAAGCCACAAGGTTGTATGGTGCTTTGTACCATATTGTAATTTTAATTTTTTCAAGTTCTCTATTCCATAGCACAAGTTGTTATCAAAGGTTTATATAATATTTAATTTATTAACTTATGGGTGAGTGTTGTTGGTCATACATATAGGAATTTAAAGACATTTTTCTTTGGTATCTTGTTGTGTCGATCCATTATGACATGTAATGATATTGAAACTAACATATAGGTTATATTTCCGCCTCCATGCTTTTTTATATTATCCATTTCTTGGCTCATTTTTCCCTTAATATCAACCCCACTGAGATGCGACATAAAATCTTCTTTGTTGTTTAAAAGTGTTGTAATTCACATGGTAGAGCCTATCATTCATGGGTGCCTTAGTTAGAACCTTGTTCACAGTTTGGCAGCCATGATGAAGTACTTTAATAGGCTTGGGAGCCCTATTTAGTCCCACCATGGCTCTTCTTCGAAGCCTCACAACTTATTATCATTCTTATTTTGGCTAATACCTCATGGCGTTCCCAAGTTTTTGTGTTAAGTTGTAATTGCATTGCATTTTTCCCAGTTGCTCTTTTATCCTAATGTAAGATTCAACTTGCTATCGTATTGAATGTTTCTTATGCATTCTCTTCAGTTGCTATCCTTGCAATAATTTCCTTTGCGACTTGACATCTATATCCCAGGAGGAAAATTTCCATCGAGTGCCCATATCCTACACACATTCCTTGAATTGAGCATAGGTATGTTCCCTGTGCTTGGAACTATTTTTTCTTTCCCACGACACTTGTTTCCTCCACTGTATTATAGCATTATTTTACCCTTTTTCAGGATTTCGTAACATGAAAAAGACAAAAAAAAATTCAAACATAAAAAAATAGGATGGGAAAGAGTCAGGTATCACTTATATTTTGCAGCAGTCACATCACCCTTGAACAAAGCACTAATTCTTGAGTCATCATCTCAATAGATTGGGTTTAGTATGGACTTAGAAAGCTAAAATATGTTCTTTGAGTCTTTACTCCTCTGACTAGTTATCCTTCCAATCACTATGGAGAGTCTTTCAATGCCTCTTGTGTCATAGACTTATGTTATCATTCACTCTTGAGTCTATGCTTCCTAATTCACTTTTTGTTTCATGCTTTTGTTCAAGGGAAGTTTCATCCTGTGTCAGCCACTCCTTATAATTCTTGACTTTTCATGTTGGCCTTCCTATATGTCAAGTATGCCTAACTAAGTTGTCATTGATGTCAAAGAATTGATGTATGGTGATTGATGTTAAGGTTGATGTCAAAGAAAGTTGTATCATTGATGTCATGTCTAAGGTAGTGGATGATCATGAATTCTCTTATGTAGGAAGTACCAAGTGGATGAACTCCAAAGTGGTCCCCCTATGGTGCAAGCCCTCATGGGAAGACACTTTTGGATAAGGTTCTCAAAGTGGTCCCCTTATGGTGAGAGAACTTACAGGAACATGCTTTGCAAAGTCCAAATGGTTAAGTGGTTGGGTACTCCCAATAGTGTGGTTAAGGAACCCAATTTTGGTTGAGGAATAATTTAATGAAGATCAATGAATTTGAAGGTGAGACTATTCTATATAGATAGTAGATATCGTGTCATTTTCGGTGATATGTGGTACGTCACGTAGTTCCTCACGATTTAGGAGATATGTCTTGGTAAATTTAGAGAACCCTCATGAGTTATCTAGAATCCCCTAGAAGGTCAAAGAAGTCAAATTATTCTGGAAGCTCCTAGAAGAAGTTGACTAGTCAAAATAGTTGCAACTAGGAGTTAATCATGGGTTAAGTTGTTGCAATAAGAAAATAATTAAAAATAAATTAGTTGGAACTAGAAGTGGTGAATTTACTATTTGTGGATAAAGTGATTGTAAGTGGACAAAGTAGTTAGAAATGGGTTATCCCTAAAATAAGGAAGTTGGGTAAAATAGTTAGAAGATAACCCCTAGAGGAAGCTACTCGGAGAGTGTAAATAAGAGAGCACGGGTCTCTTATGAGAATGAATTTTGAGAATATTGAATATATACTATTTTTTGAAAGGTTTATTGCAGGTACTCATGTATACATCTGAATTTATGCAAGTCTAATGAAGCAAAGGAGGTTTGAAGGTGAAAATATCAGAGTTTCAGAAAAACCCTAGCTTTTGAGGTATATGCGATTTGTAGAAAGACAAGTCGTGTATATCTGAAAAGGTCATGAAAACTTGAGTATATATTGGTTCCGGGTCCTTGAAGTTTGAAGCAAGTTCCCAGGTTAGCATTCTACAGGTTCAGATCATCTATAGAAGTTCTTGTATGATTACATGTTTGTTTTTATGCTTATGATATGGTGAATGCTTAAGGAATTCTTGATATGGCTGGTCTTGTACTTGGATATGGTATATGTTGGTTGGTTGGGTGAGTGAACAACACTCTTATGTATGGTACAATTCAAATATGGTTGAGGGATATCTATGTTGTATGATGATGTATGTATAAGAGACATGCATAGGTTGTTGGAGATGCTTCCTTGATGTAGATATGGTATATGGCACAAATACAAGTTGGATACAGTGACAAATTACAGGTTAATGTGCTAGAGGCAACGAACATATGAAGGGATAGAAGATTCAGAGTTCCATGAAACTGGAAACCCTAGTTTTATGAGGTTGTACGCAAGCTGCAAGAGGACAGGTTGCATACATACATAGGATGAAAGAAGACAGGTCACGTACATATGCAGGTGGTAGGAAGATATATCACATGCATATGCAAGTTGCAGGAGGATAGGTCGCATACATACATAGGTTGTAGGAGTACAATTCATGTATATGTAGAAACGATTTGACATATTGTTTTATGTTTACAAGCTAGGTCTTGTACTTGAGGTTTGGAATCCTCACATCTTAGTTGGTGCTGAGATCTGAAAGTTGGGTCTTGTATTTGAGAGTTGGTACTCTCTTGGATGTGGTGCTCTTTTCAGTTGGTCCTGATAAACCCCGAAGATTGTAGACTCACGTAACAACATAATACAAAATCTTACAAACATATACATTGTTCTTTGTATTCATTATGGTGATGTTTTATTGTTCTCTATTATTGATGAATGTTGTTGATATATGCAAGTATCTAATTATGAATGAATAATAATGTTTGAAGTCGTTTCTCACTAAAGCAAGAAAGAATTGTAAAAAGAGACTCACATTGATTCACTCCCCCTCTGAGTGTTGTCAGTGTGTCCAACAATTGGTATCAGAGCAAGCCTTCACCATAAGTTTTACAATATTGAAGGAGATCCATGGACACACAAATGGATGAACATGCAGTGCCCTCTACATATGAAGTTACCTTCTTTGATTATACATATTACTCAGCATGGAGAATAAAAATTAAATGGTATTTGAAGTCAAAAGGAGTAGGTGTTTGGGATACAATTGTTGTTGGATCAGTTTCCTCGAAGAAATAGTCCATGTTATAACACAAGTTGTAGGTTGGGAAAATATCTACCCAACCACAAATAAAGTGCTACAACTTGGGAATCCTACACCCAATGTTACTTCGATGTAGGTCCCACACTTAAAGGGTGACTAGGTCACTCTAGGGAGGTGATCCCGCTGACCCTAGGGGGATTGAGATGATGATGGAGGGAAGTGAAAGTGAAACCCATAGAGGTAAAGTATAAGTGGAGTGAAATGTGTGGAAAGAAGTCTTGGGAATATCCAAGGGTTTCCAAG
>JASDQU010436891.1:15795-32156 GCA_032191745.1 Picea mariana
TATAATCTGCTCAATAAATTATAGATATCAAGTACAAAATGCAAGAGAAAGACTAGCAAATAACTAGCTAAAGTCAAGATGAAGAACCAATAACCTAGCAATAAAGGATAAGGCTGTTGTAAAAACTTGTATGGAGAAAATTATATCAGCCTTATGGATGTAAAATTAAATGTATTACAGAAATAAAATCAGCCAAAATACCCTCAAACTTTGCCAAAAAGTGTGTTGGACCAAGGAGAATAAGTGTGCAAACTTTGAGCAAAATCCAATGGTTGATAAGAGATTTATTCAAGTAACTAAGTTAGGTTTTTTGCAGCCCTGATGCATGAAGATGTAATTATATAATATCATCAATAATTAGTGGGATAAAGGGGATTCCCTAGTAGGGGAATACACCTCTCAATGAGGCAAACCAACTTCAAGCAAGAAACCTTTCAAAAGATCAAAATTTGTGTTTCCCAAGGAAATGATTTTATATCTCCAATGCAAACAAATATGACTAGTGACTTTAATATTGGGTTAATGGAGTCAAATAAAAAAATAACTAGAGAATCTACCTCCTTGGGGGTGTAATCCCTTTTACTTCCTAGGGCAAGTTTCTGTAGCTAGGGTTTAAGCTAAGAGGGTGTATGCCATTATACTTCTCTTAGAAAACCCTTGTATAATCAATGAGACGAAGCATAAAATGATGAAAACTATGGTGGGGGTGTATGCCCTTATACTTACCACCTAGATCCTATCATAACAATACTTGACTTGAAAAAATGATATCATAATAGGAAAAGACCATACCAAGATCAAGAGAAATTCCAAGATAATCCACCATAAGAGCTAGAAGACATCATCCAAGGCTAGCGCTATAATTCCACCAACCATTAATCAATATATATCCATAAACAAGAGCTAAAGGAGACAATATTTCCAAATATAGAGAAAATTTCAGATCAAGTCCTCTCATAATGAGGGAGAGTTATGTTAAAAATGAGATCTCATGATCTCTATTTATACAAAATGTAGCTAGCATAGTTTGTCCACATAATTTAGGGTAAAAAAAAAATTAAGGATTAAAAATCCTAATCTTACCCCTTTTAAAAAATAATATTAAACAATTTCTTTAAAATTTCACTTTTGCACCAAAAAAACCCTAATTTAGAAAGACGTTATCCCTTTAGGGGACGTTTTGGCATTAGGAGCAAGTCGTTGGTGTAGGATGATGGTGTATAGGATTTCCAAAGCCATGTTGCAAGAATCCAAATGTCTTCCTTGAAGGTCGATACATCAAACCCCTAAAAACATCCAAGTGCCAAATCATATCATCTCACCACCATGCCCTAACCCCCCACACATGGCGTCATGCTAAAAAAGAGGACATTTTTCCCTGCCTGGGAAAATAGTTTGGAAAGTGAGGGCTTGGCTATGTCATCCAAGTAATCATCAAGGCCTTCCAAGTGTTTTCTCTCTCATATGACATGTGGTCCCCTAACATCCAACTTGTGGGCTTGTAGCCCCATGGAAGCCCAAGTTAGGCTTGTTCTCCCAAAATTTTCCACCAACTAGGTCCTGCAAAGAAAAATGAGAACTCCCTCCAAGGATCTCAATTTGTAACATCGTGATAAGTGAATCCGATCAATAAACAATCCATATAAGCATGTACATCAAATATCACTATATCAAACAATTAATTTCTTAAAGACACTATGCGACTTATCAAGCTTGAATATGGGAGGGTTGATGAGGTGTCCTATTGGGTAGATATTTCCCTAGGTCAAGGAGAGTTTCCAAAATATCCCTCTCTAATCCAAGTAAAGTGGATGAAGTGGTTGGGGTCAAGATTCAATGGGCATAGGGCTCATGACATATAAGGGGTCCTAGTGTCTCATTCACAGGTGCCTTTGTAAAGGGTGTGTGGTACCTTCGTCCAAAATGCACTTTTTCCAAGACCATCAATTGTCTTTTATCTTTCTTTCTTTTATTTTCTTTCAATATAGCATAAGGAAAGGTTGAAGGTCATTGCTCTGGCATGGTGACCAGGTGATGGCAATGTCACCCAAAAACACTTAATGGAAATGAGAAGGTTGGCTCCTATTGAGACCCCCTTTCTCTCAGCCATGCAACTGAGAGCCATTACCCTAGTTTGGTGACCAAACGATGGTAATTTCATACCACTATATATTCATGGACGTGATAGGTCGACTCGTGATCAGACCTCCTATCCTTAAACTAACCTTTTAAAAATTCTTTATTATATGGTGGGTCCCCTTTACTCAAAGATAAGTGTTTCATTTATTTCTTGGGTGATCCATTGGAAAAGCATCTGGAAGGTTTATATAAGGATTTTATCTTTTACCCAACATCAACCACTCTGGGCCTTCAACCCCTTCTTCCCATAGAATGAGGGACAACCCTTTCTTGGGTCAATACACCCTAAAATCCCAAGAGATAAGGAAATGGATGGGAATAATGATGGAAAGTGGTAATTATGGTTGTGAAAAATACGATGGCTGATTAAGGGAGTTCCCCGTAGAAAACTCATCCCCAAGGAAAACCACTTACTAGGGCACAATGTCAACCACGAAGGTGAAGCAAGGAAAAAGGCATAATGTCCAAGCATATATCATGAAATATAGAGAAATCTAAGATACAACATAAATACATGGCTTAAATATTGAAATGATGCTCACCATAATACTGACTTGTACCTCATGGAGAAAGGCCCACTGCCTTCCGAAATCCAGCTGGTGTGGTGGATGCCATATACAAAATTGTGACCATATGTGGTGGTGAGTAGGTTTTCCATCTGTGCAAAAGGGTACTTATGATCATTTAGTCTCTAGACACTCTATATCTACAACCTGAGGGCCTCATATCCTTAGTTATCCACAAAATGGGGATAATATCTGGCTCGTACTTGGGTACATGTGCTCATCGTAGAGTGCATGAGAACCACAACATCTTCTGGTAGACCTGTGCTCGCAAGGAAACATCAAACTATCAAGTGAAGGATGGCCTACTCATCCTTGTTCTCATATGATGATAATCAAAGCCAATTAAGCTAGAAAAAGAAAATTTTGACATTTTTCAATAAATTCTAAGCTAAGAATGAAATTAATAGTGAAAGTAGAGAAAAATGAAAATGAAATGCATCTAAACTAATATGAGCAATAAAGATGAAAATGCAGGGAATCAAAATGAATTACCTACTTACCTGGGGCCTTGGGGCCCTGAAGAGCACATGTTGGATGATGTCAGGTGAATTCATACAACCAGTGCAACCATTTGATCATCTCATCAAAGTATCGCCCCCTATGCTTAATCATATAATACAAAAAAGATAAGTCAAGAACATAATGATCATGAGTATGAACACATATATAATAGATCATGAATTAAAACTAATGAATATGGGTTGGAGGGAGGAAATCCTTCTAAAAAAAGAAACCATCAACTCGATCATCCTTCCTGAAAGTGTAGCCACAAGATTGATCAATCCATCTCTGAAGGGGGATACTATACATAGACGACAACTCATATTCATCTTCACTTAGGAGATCACTGCTCCTTGAAGGATGAGAAAGGACAAGATATCCAAAGAAAACCCTATGATTTCCCAGACAAGAGGAAACGGGGTAAGGCACAACCTTAGAGAAAAACTCCTTCGTCAAACTTAGGAAACGTCTCTTCTTTGTTTGCAAATCCCTGCCCAAAGTNAAAATCTGAGTATGGTGGTTGAAAATCATCCTGATAACACTGCGTCAGGTCATCCTCAAATGGATGGAACAAATATGTAACCTTATCATCAAGTTGGCACATATATGGACCATATGACTGTAAAAATAAATCCTCTGAAGAAATGATTTCTATATCATTTATCTGAGATGTGCCTTCAATGTCGTAGATAGGATCTCCGTAAAAAATGAAACAACCCAAATCCCATCTGCATCTCCCATCTGAATGAAATCATCAATGTGATTGTCAACTGTATATGGGGGTTGTTCCATGATTTCATCTCCATCATACAATTTTATTACTTCTTCACAAGACTTGATAACTTCATCTTCTTCGAAAGGGACAGTAGAGGACAATGTCTCGTTCAGACCTTCTGCAAGAGAAACTTCATTGAGATCCTTTTGGAAGTTTTCTCCATTTCCACATTCATGGAACAAAGCATCATCAAATTTCTCAAAAGGATTACAACTTATCATGTTCTCTTCTTGATGTGCAAGAGGAGAAGAGGTTTGGATGTCCTCATCAAGTGGAAGAGAAAATACTTCATCTTCATTAGGATCTTCTTCAATATTTTCTTCATATATGGTCTCATCATCGATCAAAAAACCTTCTCAACAAAGAGTGTGTTTGAGCTCTTGGAAAGTAGCTTGCAAAATTTGAGTAGTTGGCTGATATTTTCTGAGAAATTCTTCAATGAGATTTGTAGAAGAAGGGATAATCTTTGGATCACATGAGTGTGCAATCCAATCCTTTTGACTTGATTCCAGTGAAAACATGAAAATTTTTGTCAGCACATCTTCATGTAGCACATTTAATGTTGATGCATACTTCATATAATTCACAACATGGGTGACTGCTAGAGCTGGATCACCGTCAAATTTGGGGAAAATTTCTCTCCATTCTATTGGACAATGATTTGGATAGCCAGGGACATTCTGAACATCGAGAGAAGGATACACATTATGGAACTCCCATGGTAAGTCACATGAGGCCATGTTTCCATCACTTAGGGTAATAACTCAACAGAGTCACCAGATGAGCTCAAAGATCACCAAAGGATGGAAGATGATAAGGGAAAATTGGGTTATGGGAAGGTGGATTCACCAGATGAGATTTAAGATTATCTCATCAAGGAAAATTGAAAGGGAAGATCCCTTAGGTGGAGTTTCCAGGCAAGCTAAGGGAAAGGCTTTGGGATAGCTTACCAAAGTGTTGATAGGGTACGAATAAGATTCAAAATATTCCCTGGCAATGGCACCAAAATGTTATAGCACAAGTTGTAGGTTGGGAAAATCTTGACCCAACCACAAAGAAAGTGTTACAACTTTGGAATCCTACACCCAATGTCACCTCGATGTAGGTCCTGCACTTCAAGGGTGATTAGGTCACTCTAGGGAGATGATCCCAATGACCGTAGGGGGATTGATGGAGATGGAGGGAAGTGGAAGTGAAGTCCATAGAGATCAAGTATAAGTGGAGTGAAATTTGTGGAAATAAGTCTTGGGAAGGTCCAAGGGTTTCCAAATGTGTTGAGTAACCTACAAATGGTGAAATACCTACCCGAGACACAAGAAAAGTCACTTTGAAATGATGTATGTTAATTGGATCAGAAAGTTAAGCTTGTTGTCCCTAATTTGCAGAAATAGATAAAAATATATCATCAATAATATGGTACTATAAGTTTCTCAATAAATGCTAGAGATCAAGTAGAAAATGCAAGAGAAATACTAGCAAATAACTAGCTAAACTCAAGATGAAGAACCAATAACCTAGCAATAAAAGATAAGGTTTTTGTAAACAATTGTCTATAAAAAATTATATCAGCCTTATGGCTGTAACATTCAATTTATTAAAGAAAGAAAATCAGCCACTGGAATCCCCTCAAACTTTTCCAAAAAGTGTGTTGAACAAAGGAGAATAAGTGTGCAAACTTTGAGCAAAATCCAATGGTTGATAAGAGAGTTATTCAAGTAAATATGTTAGGGTTTATATAGCCCTAATGGATGAAGATATAATTCTATAAAAACAGTAATAATTAATGGGAGAAATGGGATTCCCTAGTAGGGGAAGACTCCTCTCAATGAGGCAAACCAACTTCAAGTAAGAAACCTTTCAAAAGATCAAAATTTGCATTTCCCAAGGAAATGATTTTATATCTCCATTGCAAAAAAAGTATGACTAGTACCTTTACCATTGGGTTAATGGATTCAAATAAACAAATATCTAGAGAAGCTACCTCCTTGGGGGTGTAATCTCTTTTACTTCCCAAGGCAAGTTTCCCTAGCTAGGGTTTAAGCTAAGAGGGTGTATGCCCTTATACTTCTCTTAGAAAACCCTTGTATAATCAATGAGATGAAGAATAAAATGATGAAGACTATGGTGGGGGTGTATGCCCTTATACTTCCCACCTAGATCCTAGCATAACAATCCTTGATTTGAAAAAATGATAGTGATATGAAAATGAAAAGGCTTGAGTTTCTTTAAAATTGCAAGTGTAAATTATATGTGCTTGGGTAATAGGATCAAGTTACAAACACATAAACCTTAATGAGTTTTTTTAATTAAACATGATAAGCATAAACAAACATAAAAACCATCAAAATAAACACATTAACACATCAAAATGTTAAAGGAGTTCACCCCTCTCTTAGGCTACATATCTTGGCCCAACTTCCAATGGATCATTTTCATTAATGCTCAAAGTGTCAAAATAAGTTCTTTACAATGCTCAGAATGAAAAATAGATGGCTTCAATGGCTCCAAAATGTCGAAAAACCCTATCCGATCTCTTCCTGCACCTGGTTTGGCCAAAAACTAAATAGGAATCACTTCTTGGAAGTTTCTCCCAATTCTTTGTTGTCTCTACTTGCCAAAACGCACATGTGTGTGACTAACCTAGCTCACGGGCGTTTCCCATGCAAAAAAACTAGTACTGTGCCCATTCTACAAAAGGTGGAATTCTGTTGAACAGTTAGCGTGCCAAGTGCCTTAACCGTCACAAGTCCTGATCACATGGCCTCCATGTGGCCACATCCTAGCGCCAAATCCAGATCTGTTGGTTAATTGTTGGAATAATTTGTGCGTCTGATGGTCATATGATAGAGCATGAGGTGTGACCATGGGATAACCATTAGAAGGTTCCCACGTCTGGTGGTCATATGGAAAATTTTATCTGGTAAGGTCCAAGCACTAGGGATAAGCCTTGGCCCGGACTCCACCCTGGCCAAACCTTCTATCAAACTCAAATAGTATTGCAATGGTTTAAGGTTAAGTAACAAATGACAAGCGGGTTGGTAACTTAGCCTGTGCCAACACTCTACCACTTTCCCGGAGGTCACGGGTTCAACCCCCTTGGACTTCACAAACTTTTAACAATGGAGGGGGTTCCACGTGGCAACCCATGATTGGGCCACATGGCACCATACTATTCGCCACATAACCACTGATTGATCTAAGTACAAGCCAACACACCTTTCCACGTTATCACCTCTACCTAGTCAACAATCCACGTCTCCCTACCACATCAGTTGTACGGTCCGTACAAACTATACGGTCAGCTGCCACATGGCATGTACGGACTGTACAATCAACAAAATTTTGCCTATTTGGAAAAGTGGACAAAATGCGATATCTCTCGCATACAACATCTGTTTGAACCCGTTCAAGTTGCGTTGGGATCATGAGGATGATTCCTAAGCATGATTCTATTTTCAATAAATTTCAAGCACTTTTATTTTTGATCATATTTTGATCCCCTAGATCAGATAGCATAATAGTAAAAGACCATAACAAGATCAAGAGAAATGCCAAGATAATCCACCATAAGAGCTAGAAGACATCATCCAAGGCTAGCACTAGACTTCCACCAACCATTCATCAATAAATATCCATAAACAAGAGCTAAAAGAGACAATCTTGCCAAAGATAGTGAAAATTTCAGATCAAGTCCTCTCACAATGAGGAAGTGTTATGTTAAAAATGAGATCTTATGATCTCTATTTATACAAAATGTAGGTAACATAGTTTGTCCACATACTTTAGGGTAAAACACAATATTAGGGGTTAACAACCCTAATCATTCCCCTTTTACAAAATATTATTAAACAATTTCTTTAAAAATTCACTTTTGCACAAATAAAACCCTAACTTAGAAAGATGGCATCCATTTAGGGGACATTTTTTCATTAGGAGAAAGTCGTTGGTGTAGGAGGAGGGTGTCTAGGATTTCCAAAACCATGTGTCAAGAATCCAAATGTCTTCCTTAAATTTCAATACCTTAAACCCCTCAAAACATCCGAGTGCCAAAGCATATCATCTCACCACCATGTCGTAGCCCCCCACACATGAAGTCATACTAAAAAAGAGGACGTTTTTCCCCTACTGGGAAAATAATTTGGAAAGTGAGGGTTGAGATATGTCATCCAATTCATCACCAAGGCCTTCCAAGTGTGTTCTCTCTCATCTGGCATGTGATCCCCTGACATCCAACGTGTGGGATTGTAGCCCCGTGGAAGCCCAAGCTAGGCTTGTTCTCCCAAAACTGTCCACCAACTAGGTACTGCAAAGACAAATGAGAACGCCCTCCAAGGATATCATGTCATAACATCATGATAATTGAATCCAATCAATAAAAAATCCATCTAAGAATGTGCATCAAAGATCACTATATCAAACAATTAATTGCTCAAAGACACTATGTGACTTGTCAAGCTTGAATATGGAAGGGTTGAAGAGGTGTCCTATTGGGTAGATCTTTCCCTAGGTCAAGGATAGTTTCCAAAATGTCCCTCTCTAATACATGTAAAGTGGATTAAGTGGTTGGGGTCAAGACTCAATGGTCATAGGTCTCATGACATATAAGGGGTCGTAGTGTCTCATTCATGGGTGCCTTTGTAGAGGGTGTGCAGTACCTTTGTCCGCAATGCGCTTTTTGCAAGCCCATCAATTTCCTTTTATCTTTATTTTTTTATTTTCTTTCAATATAGAAGAAGGAAAGTTTGAAGGTTACTTCCTCGTCCAAGGATGATTTTAAGGATGTAAATTTATTTTAAAATGTAGAAACCTTGGCGAATCTTACTAATCCTTCATATGGCAACTATAAAATGTTTGGTGATATTTTTGTAAAAACATTCAAATTTAAAAGGATTTTATATATTTTTTATAAAATTTTGGCGATTTTTAAGGTAAAATAATTTTATCCTATATAATTTAGACAAATCATTTTTAGAATAGAGAATATTGTTTTGGGAAAAACCATCGAAAACTAACCCATGATCGAAATTTAGCCCCTAAAATCATCCCTGGCCTCGGCATGGTGACTAGGTGATGGCAATGCCACCCACAAACACCTAATGGATATGATTAGGATGGCTCATGATGAGATACCCTTTCTCTCAGCCATGCAACTGAGAGACATTACCCTGGTTTGGTGACCAGATGATGGTAATTTCATACCACTATATATTCATGGACATGATAGGTCGACTCGTGATCAGACCTCCTATCCTTCAACTAACCTTTTAATAATTATTTATTACATGGTGGGTCCCTTTTACTCAAAGATAATCATTTCATTTCTTTCTTGGGTGATCCCTGGGAGAAGCATCTGTAAGGTTTATATAAGGCTTTTATATTTTACCCAACATCAACCACTCTGGGCCTTCAACCCCTTCTTCCCATAGAATGAGGTACAACCCCTTCTTGTGTCAATACACCCTAAAATCCCAAGAGATAAGGAAATGGAGGGGAACAATGATGGAAAGTGGTAAGTATGGTCTAGAACAATACGATGGCTCATTAAGGGAGTTCTCAGTAGAAAACCCATCCCCAAGGAAAACCACATACTAGGGAACAATATCAACCACCAAGTTGAAGCAAGGCAAAAGGCTTAAAGTCCAAGCATATATCATGAAATATAGAGCAATCTAAGATAAACCATAATCACATGGATTAAATATTGAAATGATGCTCACCATAATACTAATTTGTACCTCATGGAGCAAGCCCCATTGCCTTCTAGAAGCTAGCTAGTGTGGTGGATGCTATCTTCAAAACTGTGACCATCTGTGGTGGTGAGTGGGATTTCAATTTGTGCAAAAGGGTATTGTTAGTCATGTAGTCTATAGACACTCCATATCTACAACATGAGGGCCTCGAGACATAATCTCCTTAGTTATCCACAAAATGGGGATAACAGTCCAAATTTGTATACCAAGAGGAAGCAAAGAAAAAAATGTAGTGACAGTCATGACCGTCTTCAATGGACTCTCAAGTTCTTTTAAAGAAAGCATAGGACAATGTACCTCCGTCAAGGACCTATGGATGAAGCTAGAGAAGGCATATCAAGACAAAATACAAGACATAGAAAAAAATCCCATCAAGGACATGAAGCAAATCAATGAAGGTAAAGACCCTCCAAAATATTTGAATTTCAATGATTCTAAATGTAATGATGTTGAATGTTATCCTCCAAATAAAGAAGAAGATCTAGCTGCAATAGAAGAATTTTTTGTAGAATCAGCTAACAATTATCTTATAGATGAAGACGAAGATTTGTTGAAGCTTAAAGATAAAGTTATAGATGATTTAAAATAAGTTAGCATGGAAAAAAAATATGATTCATATGATTTTGAGGATATTGAAAGAATCACTAAGGAATCCCTAGAAAAATACCAAAGGTATACCATGGCACTAAGACAAATTCTCAAGAAACAAGAAGAAACAACCGAAAAAGTCATATCTAAGAAAAGTAATCAATTAGAAGAAAAAGAAGAAGAGATCAAGAGACTAAAGACTGATATAATGAGTCAAGCAGAAGAAAATAAGAAGTTAGATGATGAGCTTAGAAAAATCCTTGAATATCCTAAAGAAACAATTGAAATCAATGTCAATCTGAGGACCCAACTTGAAGAAGTCAAAATGATAGAGGAACTATTGAAGAATTAGGTAAATGAAAAGGAAGAATCATGCCATAAGATGGAACAAGAAGTAGTTGATCTCAGAAGGAAAGTCAAGAAGTCAACGCTCAAGTCAAGTTCATGAACAACTCAATAATCTTGGATGAAATCATGGATAATCAAATATCACCTAATGATAAATCTAGTCTTGGATACAACAAAGAAGCTAAATTTGGAACTTATAAGAAGCATGATGTAGGTCCTTCATTTTCAACGGGTAAAATAAAAGATGCACATCAAACACGTGCACAAAGAAAGGAAATATTCAGAAGATTAGAACAAGGAAGACATCAAAAAGAAATTCCTACACCTCAAACCAAATTCAGAAGACAAATACTTTCAAGGTTGACACAAAAGCATAGGTATGAAAATGTTTTCAATGGTCACTATTTCTCATGTAATGAATATGGTCACAAAGATTTGGATTGCATACATTATGCAAGGAAAGTCGTTGGAAGATTCAATAACATCTTAAGATGTTGGATATGTAATCTTGTTAGACACATTGTTGCACATTGTCACACCATGAGATATTACAGCTGGAATGGGTCTGGCCACAAATCCCAGGACTGTTGGAATTCAAGGAGATAGTCAATGAGGAATGTTTCATATAATATGGCAAGAAGAGCATGGAATAAAGACAATGTTGAAAGGATGGAAGCTCATAGAACAAGTACTGAGAAACTAGGACATTCATAGAAGTGGATGAAGAAGATTGAACAACCAGACATGAATAAAGGCATAGAGAATGGTTTCCATGAGGCAAGATTAAGTATTTTCTGAGGTATACTTAAGTATTTACATACACGATATATTGTATGGAAATGTCACGTACAGACGTGAGTTGTCTAAGGTGAGGTCACATACCTAAGGTAAATATTTGAAAAAGGGGTGTATGGATGAGTTGAATCAAGGTTTGATGGTACAACACAATTTATACAAGGTTTGAGATGGTATGTTTCAGGTTTTCATGAATAAATGTATGTTTGTATGTGTGTTTGATGAATGTATGGTGATGATATATGGTTGATTTTTGGATCATATTCTTGAGGCCTATCTTGGATGCATGGTACAAACCCTAGTGTGTGGATTGAGGCATTTTTGTTAATGTACATTGTTGGTTATGTTAAGTACTTATGAGTAAGGTTATGACACTTTGTTTATGGGGTATATCACGGGAAATGTGATACTAGCTAGAGATATATCATTGATATATTGAGACATATTCTTGGCACATTTCTAGAGGTATTATTGTTGCATCATACTTGTTGTAGTGAATTCTTTTGAGGCAGATTTGTTGTAGTACAGGAATGATACATGTGTGATCTCTGTTGACATATCTTGAGGTGTATTGTGAGAGGCATTTGTTGGTGATATTGGTATATGATTAGTTCATGCTTGAAGATACATATTGGGACATATTTTTGGTGAAGTTTTGGCACATGGTTTGATGTAAGGGTTTATGATAGTGTGATGTATTGTTAGAGGCCTACTTGTTGAATGTATTAACATTTGGTTGATGCACAGTTTGGATACATGAATGAGACACTTACTTGATGATTTGGCATATAACTAAGGTGTATGGTATGGTGATGTTGGTACATATTTATGAGGTATAACTTGTTTTTTTATTATTTATACATGATTTGTACATGCTTAGTGCATTGTTAGAGGCACTTGCTAGTAGTGTTGGTGTCACATGATTGGTACATGTTTGTAACTTTTCTAGAGGCACTTGCTAATAATATTGTTGGAAGATAGTTTATGGATGATGTGGCATATATGACTTGGTATACTTTTAGAATAACATCTTGATCTTGGTACCTGTTGTTGGTGTTTGTGAGTAGTCTTGTGTGATGCACATTTTGGTGATATTGTGCATATGGTTTAGAGTTGTCTTGGTGATTAATATTTGTGAGTAGATCTAATTTGGTTGTTGAGACATGTTGTTATGATAAGTTATTTGTACAAGTATGGTACATGACATGATTGTGAGTAATTGGTTGAGGTACTCCATTGTATTACTTGTTTGGAATATATTATAGTGCATATTGATTGAGGTCTACTTGTTGAGATACATTGTTGGTACATATCTTGGATACATTTGCACATGGTTAATGGTAGTTGATTGAGGCATATCATGAGTGATATGACACTTGTTTGAGGTACATGGTTGACATGTTGTATGGTTGATGATGTTATTGGTACATTTGTATGAGGCACTTGTTGGTGATCTATATACATGCTTGCTACACATTTGGCACATATTCTTGGCATATGGTTGGAACACATTTCATCGTATATGGTATATGGTTGATGTGCATGGTTGGAACATGTTATGGTACATGTTGGTAATTAATTGAGACACATATATTGTGATGGTATGTGGTGATCTTGGTGCATGCTTCGTAGAGGCATGTGTTGGTGATGTTGTGCATATGGTTTAAGATATGATCTTGGTGATCTTGACATGAGTTGCATGGAGATGAGACTGGATTTGGTTTCGTGGATGTGAAAATGATTGGTTGAACATGTTGTTTGACTGATTATGTTTTCCATAGTTGATGCACTTGTCATGGACCATTGTATGATGCATGGATAGGTCCAAGATCATCAAAGGAATATAATATAATGGTATTCTTGATGCAATATTGTTGAGCAGTTGATCAGTGTTCTAGTCGAGAAGCAACATCCACAACAAAAGCATGCTACATTGGAAGCATATTGTTCACAGTGATTACACGACATATTGCAAAGAAGAAATGGGGAGTTATTCTGTTTCCCATGATTGGTTACAGAGGTATGATTCCAGGAGGAGAGATGATATATATGATCATAGAGGGAGAATTAGAAGCCATGCCATAAACATTGCATCAAAGTGATATTAGGGGGAGAGAATATTTAGATGAAGGGGGAGAGATTATTCAGATAAATATCAAAGGTGTCTAGACAGGGGGAGAAACCCACAGGATAATGCATATAGGGGGAGAAGCCCGAAGGAGATTTCATCCAAGGGAAGTGAACCCAAGGAGATATACCCTTTGTTATTGATGTCAAAGTGGGAGAGATAGAAACATTGAGGATGGGTGATGATCATAGGAGGAGCATGAGCATGAGTTTTTCCATCAATGATTGGTGTTTCCATTAGTGACAAAGAGGGATATTTTCAGACTAAGTTGTCATTGATGTCAAAGGGTTGATGTATGGTGATTTATGTTAAGGTTGATGTCAAATAAAGTTGTATCATTGATTTCATGTCTATGGTAGTCGATGATCATTGATTCTCTTATGTAGGAAGTACCAAATGGATGAACTCCAAAGTGGTCCCCTTATGGTGCAAGTCCCCATGGGAAGACACTTTTGGATAAATTTATCAAGGTGGTCCCCTTATGGTGAGATCCCTCATGGGAAGACACTTTGCAAAGTCCAAATGGTTAAGTGGTTGGGTACCCCCATCAGGGTGGCTAAGGAGCCCAAGTTTTGTTGAGGAATAATGTAATGAAGATCAATGAATTTGCATGTGAGACTATTCTAGATGGATAGTACATGTCGTGTCATTTCTGGTGATATGTGGTACATCACGTAGTTCCTCATGGTTGAGGATATATGGCTTAGTAAAGTTGGAGAACCCTCATGAGTTATCTAGAAGGCCCTAGAAGGTCAAAGAAGTCAAATTATTCTAGAATCTCCTAGAAGAAGTTGACTAGTCAAAATAGTTGCAACTAGGAGTTAATCATGGGTTAAGTTGTTGCAATAAGAAAATATTTGAAAATAAATTAGTTACAACTAAAAGTGGTGAATTTACTATTTTTGGATAAAGTGGTTGTAAGTGGAAAAAGTAGTTAGAAGTGGGTTAGCCCTAAAAGAAGGAAGTTGGGTAAAACCGTTAGAAGATAACCCCTAGAGGAAGCTACTTGGAGATTATAAATAAGAGAGAAAGGGTCTCTTATGATAAACAATATTCAATATATATTGTTTTGTGAAAGGTTTATTGTAGGTAATCATGGATTACATCTGAAGTTACACAATTCTGAGGAAGCAAAGGAGGGTTGACGATGAAAATATCGGAGCTTCAAAAAAACCCTATCTTTTTAGGTATACGTGCATTGCAGGCATGTCAAGTCGCATACGTACACGGGTTGTAGTAGAGGAAAGCACATATATATCCGGGATATAAAAAGACAAGTCATGTACATCTACAAAGGTCATGAAAACTTGAGTAGATGTAGGTGCCAGGTCCCTGAAGTCTGAAGCAAGCTCCCAGGTTAGCATTTTATAGGTTCAAATCATCTACAGAAGTTATCATATGGTTAAATGTTTTTTTTTATGCTTATGATATGGTGAATGTTTGAGGAATTATTAAGAAGGTTGGTCTTGTACCTGGATATGGTATATGTTGGTTGGTTGGATGAGTGAGAAACACTCTTCTGTATGGTATAGTTCTAATATGGTTGAGGGATATTTATGTTGTATGATGATGTATGCATAAGGGACATGCATAGGTTGTTGTAGATGCTTCCTTGATGTTGATATGGTATATGGCACATATATAGGCTAGATACAATGAAAGGTTACAGGTTGATGTGATAGAGGCATCGAAGGTCTGAAGGGTCAGAAGTTTCAGAGTTACCCAAAACTGGAAACCCTAGTTTTCTGAGGGTGTATGCAGGCTGAAAGAGGATAGGTTGCGTACAAATGCAGGCTGGAAGAAGACATCTCGCATACATATGCAGGTTGCAAGAAGACAGGTTGCGAACATACGTAGGTTGCAGGAGGATAGGTCACATGTTGGATTACTAAGAGGGGGGGTGAATCAATAATATAACAATTTAATCCTTTTTCACCATAAAATGCAATTGTTATATCAATGTAACATTATCATCCAATAGTTTCAAAGTAAATAAACAATAAAAAAATGAGAAATCACACACATACACAGTACACCAATGTTTTATGTGGAAACCCAAAGTGGGAGAAAACCATGTAATGCTTTTTCTTATATGTAATTAAGAATTACATTCATTGGAAGCACCAAATTCCTTTGTTTTCTAGATGCAAGTGGAAGGAGGATCCAACCCCCCATTTTCTCAGGCTACAACCTGAAGGAAGCTCCAACTCCCCAATTCTCTGGCTACAATGAAAAGGAGGCTACAAACCCCTATGTTCTTCGGCTATAACCAAAAGGTAGCTACAACCACCTGTCCTTGCATCGTCCAACCACCCTAATGTAGAAGTAGAATTATTTAACCACTATCACACTATCATTGTGATATATACTGCTATAAACCTGTAACAAACAACCTGCACCAAACAAACTATACCAATAACTTGAAGCATGCATCAACCATGCATCAATCTATACCTCAACCTGTAATCAACCTGTATCGTAAAAAAGTGCATCAAGCATGCACCAACCTGTGCCAAACAACCTATATCAACCTGTACCATAAACAAGTGCATCAACCATGCACCAACCTGTACCATCAACGAGTGCATCAACCATGCACCAAACCTGTACGAATAACCTGTCACAACAACTTGTCCAAACAACCTATCACAAAAACCTATCTCATCAATCTTACTACTCATCAAGATCAATCACCAAGACAACTCTCAAGTATGTGCATCAACCAAGCATAACACAAAAACTCATAATCATCACCAAGATCAATATGTGCC
>JASDQU010436891.1:36306-56581 GCA_032191745.1 Picea mariana
AATTGGTATCAGAGTAGGCCTTCACTAGAAGCCTTAACAATCTTGGAGGAGATCCATGGACACACAAATGGATGATGAAGTTCCAATCCTTGGGGAAGAAAACTATTATACTTGGAGAATAGAGATGAGAGTACATTTGAAGGAATTGGGAATAGGTATTTATAAGGCATCCATTGGTGGATCGGTTTCATTCAACAATAAGTTAGGGTTTTTTTCTGTTAGGAAGCTATTTATAGAGCTATAAGCCTAGGATCTGTTTTGTGAATTTTTTTTATTGTAAAAATATGCAATTGGAAACTGTGTTTTGTATTAAACACTCTTAACATTTCGATCCCACCCATGGATCATCTTTATGAGTTCTTTAATCTCAAAGGAATGATGATTTCTCTCACTTATCATTAATACAACAAAGGTAATCATATGTTTTATGATGCAGTCACATAATGAGTTGGATCTATCATTATATTAGACAATAAAGTCAAGGAGGTTATCTCCTCAAAGAGGCCCATGAACATTTCTCACTATGTTGGAGATATTTAATACAAGTGATATACTCAACAAGTTTCATCTTATTTTCTATCGTATTTTCTTTTCCACATTTAATTTCCCTAAATATATTTTATGTTCTACTATTTTTTTCATTGAGTACCTTACAAGTGGTATCAAAACTCTTTCCTTAGCCAACATATGGATGCATTGTAGATTTTTTTAGGCTAGAGATGTGTCTCCATGTATTTAAATAACACAAAGATATATTATTTAGTGGGTAAATCTAGAGTTGGGGAAGTATCACATGTAGGAAATAAAAGTGGCATCACTCAATTGGGAACCCTTGTAACCCTATTTGGTACCCCTTTAAGTATTTACACATTAGACAACACCTAGATATGGATTTGTCTTCCATGTACCCTCATGTATTTATTTTTTCATATCGAAACATATAACCTATGTTTAACCCTTTACCATGCTTGTGTTACAAAGTTTGGCTAGTCAACTCATATTTTACTTTCTTGGGTTTAAACATTTGGTAAGTTAACTCAGATTTTTTTTCTTAACTTGTCTTAAATTAAATTTTTTGGATCGTTCATTTTGGATTAGTTGACTAAGCCACCTTTTCTACAATAAAACCAAATATTTCCAAAACCTTTTGACAAATTATAACCAATTATTAAAAGCACCTTTTGACAAAGAAAAGCATATTTTGACATCCCTTGGATAATTCGCTTAATGAAATATGACACATAGTATAATTGGATAAAATGATGTATTTGATCTAGGTAACGTTCCCAAACCTCATTATTTAAATGAATGAGTCACAAGATGAGTTCCTTAGCTCATCACTTGAACCTCACCATTAAATTTGATTTATAGATGCTCCTTTCTTAACCCAAACATGTTGTTGGATTTGATGCCTAATTAAACTTTGATCAAATTCAAGCACATAATACAACTACCCTTCAAGTAAATCTGAAATTTTCCCCACCATTCATAAGCTACAAGATTTTTCACTCCCCAAGATTTGAAACTTGAACCTCTTTGGAAAGCTAAAGGTTTGTTTACTTCCTAGGTTTTGAAGCCTGAGAACTCTTTGAATCATACCAATTCACTCCATAAGCATACCCAAAGGCCTCAACACTAAAATTGTTCTTTGATATTTCTTTATAACATTCCCAACCTTGCCTCCCTTGACCATCAAGCTACTCTAATAAACAATTCTTAGTCATTTACCAATTAGATTTCCTAGTTGTAATCCAAATTGGTCTCTAAAAATAACATAACATATTTCATATGAAAAATCAAATCTTAACTACACTTTATAACTACACTTTATAAAAATAAATAATAATATGAATCCAACCTATACTTACAAACATACTTATTAACAATATTTCAACCAATTTGAGTCATTCCCATAACCAAATTCATATCAACAACATAGTTCATGGAATTAAATGATAGAAATATCACACAAAGATAAGTCGAACACAAATAAAATGACACTTATCTTAAATCATGAATATGCATGTTAAATTGGTTACACACAAACAATTTTCTACCTAACTATAGGAACCTATAGTGGATTCCACTCCTAAGCCATCATATGGGACCGCAAGGGAATATGATGCCATTGGAATTACTCTATCACTCAATTCAACTCTCAATGTATCTTTAATCAACTAATCCCCACACCACTAGGTACTTCAAGGTTCACAACCAATATTCAATCATCTATGGGTCTCTTCCTCTCAAAAAGTCACAATATATGCACAAAAATTCCCTTCTTTGCTACATAATTTCTAAGGAATTCCATCTAAGAAAATGATTTAATGCAAGTAGGATGACCTCATTTGAAAACTACCCTCTAGTAAAACTCAATTAGGTATTTCGTGGCTATTTTATCATCAACAATCAACAAATGCATGTAGGTAACATGAATCTAGTTTCTCACTTATATTTTCCATCTATAGCCATGGATTCACCCTTCTAGCCAAGCCATGTCTTCTCCTACCAACAACAACCATTACAACGTCCATATACTCCCTACTTACTGAATCTCATAGTATTTTGTGCTAGCTATAAACTTTATGGAAACCATGGAAGGGCATGAAGGTTCCCTCTTGCAATATGAGGAAAAATGGGAGTATAATCGAACAAGAAAAGCTCTCAAAGAAAATTTACACTCTATATATTTTTCCCATGCATGAGATGTATGTGCCTTTAGGTAACATTATATGTTTCTTCTTGGATATATGGTCAAACATAGTTGGGAGAGAACTTTATACATGGGAATAAGGTAACACTTCTTGAAGGACATGTAGCAAGGAAAATGCACCCATGGCCCTGCTTCCTCTTTCTCTCTCATGAACCCCTTGTGTTCACTGCAACCATTTTGGTGATTATTATTTAGTATGTTGTTCTTTTATGTTTATAACTTTTAAACACAACACCATAACTAGGCCCACAACTTGGATTCATGACCATTAAGTCATTACACCTTTGCTTTGGGTTTCGAGATATGGAGATTTATAAGAAATATTTACAAGAATTATATCACAAGGTCATCATGAATTAGTGAATCTGGCTTGACACTTATTAAATAACCACATCATGACCATTTTACATAATTTTTTATAATGTATTCTAGGGGTTAAAACTAGGGTACTAAATGCTTACAACCCTTGAAAAATGAATTCAAGAACAATGTTTTTTTCGCTCTCAACTCTTCACTACTTGTGTGAAATTTGCCAAATTAATTCAAAAAATCCACCAAGTTCAATTTTATGCTAGAGTGCAAAGGTTGTTTACTAAGCATAAAACTTTCTCAAATTTTTTAGTGCAATGGTTGTTTACTAAGCATAAAACTTTCTCAAAATTTTTAGAGGTTATTATAGTTACACCAGGTGTGCCCTTGTTTTTCCAAGAGTGACAAAGGAATGGAAGCATGTTTTCTTGAATATACAATATCCCTTCCTCTACTTTCAAAATGCATATTTTGATGTAGGGTTAATGCTATAAGAGTTATTTTGATCAATATAGAAAAATCTTTGTAGTTATTCATGGAAATTGCTAAGAACATTAATATGGTCATTATTTTATCTTAGGGATTTGAAAAAAATGCTTATGAAAACACATATTCTATGTCAGAATGCTTTTGGTGTTTTTTTAAATCTCTATAGTATTTTGTTTTGAGTGCTCTCAATGTTAATCACCTTCAATATCACGTGGACAGATTATTGGGCATGGATTGGAGAATTAGTATGTTTGTAGACAAAATATGTTGGAATGCCTTCAATGGATAGGATATCAAGAAAAAAGATTGCTTCTTTGAGGACTATCATAGTTAATACAACTTCTTATGATTATATGATAACAAAGTGTTATTAGAAACAAAAATTTTATTAATAGAGTAAGGAAAAATACATTATAAATATGTGAGGTCTAAGGGATAAAATATACCTCACATAGAATGGAATTGAGTATAAATAACTCAACTTCTATAATTATTAAAGTAGTTTCTAAAATAACATAGATACGTAATCACATAATTATGTGAGTGTGACAAGTGATCATTTACAATTAAACATTTATTCTTTAAACTATAGTCCTATGATATAAATTGAACTTTAGGATCATTATGGCTAACAATCCCCCCGTTTATACAAATGTTCTCTTGAGAAAACACCAAGTTCATTTCTGAACTTAGTGAATTTAATTCTTTCAAGAGGTTTGGTGAAGATATTTGAAATATGATTTTCTATGGGATTGTATTTTGGTTTGATGATTCATTATATGACAAGCATTCTAATGCAATGGTACTTTGTATCAACATGCTTTGTATTTGAGTGAAATGTTGGATTTTTGGTTAGCTTGATTCTTGATTGACTATCAATCAATAATGAACTAACTTAATTTTGAACAACCCCAAGATATTGCAAAATGTCTTACCACCACACTGTTTCACATGCTACTTTCCGAGATGAAATATATAATTTTTGTTGTTTTTGAATTTGTAATTGTATCCTATTTTTTACAAATCCATGATACAACAACAAATCCCATATTCATCAAATACCCTAAAGTAGAAGCCATTTCATCAATGTCTCTAGCAAAATCTACATATGAGTATCCAATGAGTCTAAAATTTGTGTTTCTTTTGTACTCAAGCCTAAAATATTTTATTCCTTGAAGATAACAAAGTATCATTTTTGTTGCACTCCAATTACTTTCTCTAGGTTCTTGCATATACCTAGAAAGAATGTTGACTACAAATGACAAGTCTAGATGAGTGTTTTTCAGCTAGATTAAACTTCCAATCATTTTTCAATACATAGTACTGCTAACAAGTCCCCTCCCCTCAAACATTAAAAGTTTCAAGTTTTGTTCCATACGAGTAAGAGAAGGTTTACAATCCTATGTTCCAAACTTCTTCAATAATTCCCACACATACTTAGATTTTGAAATAAATATGCTCTTATATTTTTTTATACTTCAAATCCAAGATAGTAGTGAAGTAATCCCAAATCAGACATTTCAAAACTTTTTTCAAGTTCCTTCTTTACCTAAAATATATGATCACCATTATGCCCTATTACAAGAAAATCATCAACACGCATCACCAAAATGACAAAGTCATTTCCTTGAAATTGGAAATACAAAGTATCATCCAATTCACTCCTCAAAAGACCAACTTTCTTAAGATAGGAATCCATTTTAACATATCAAGCTCTCATATCTTGTTTTAATCCATATAATACCTTAACCAATTTGCACACTTTGTTTTCCTGACTTGGAATTTCAAATCTTGGAGCTTGATTCATGTATACCTCCTTATGAAAATAACCATTGAGAAAATAATTATTTTACATATATTTGGTGCACTTTCCATCCATTTTGTGTTACCAAAGAAAGAACCATCCTAATAGTGTTCCACTTAGTTGTTGGATCAAAGGTTTATTCATAATCAAACCCTTCTTTCTAAGAAAAACCTTTTTCTACTAGTCTAGGCTTACATTTATCAATTTCACCATCTACTTTGTATTTTATTATGTAAACCCATTTTCATCCAATGGGTTTTACATTTGGAGGACAATCAACAATATTCCAAGACTTATTCTTAATCACTACCTCATATTCACTTTCTATGTCTTTTCACCATACATCATGTTCTACAGCCTTTGCAAAAGTGGAAGGCTCTATAGTCACATTAATTATGAGAGAAAAAAATCATTTGACCCGATATCGAACTCCTAGTACATGTTTTATGTCTTTTATCATATTTGACTTCATTAAGAACTTGAGTTCCCACTTTGGAACCTTGTGTGAAACCTATGATGGAGTTGATATACCAACTTGAGGAGTATTATTTAACTTGAGTTGAATCTTATAAGTCAATTTGTAAATAATTTGGTAACACTTCATCTTCCATTTGTTTTTCCAATACCCAATCCATTTCAAACCAATGGTCATCACATAATTTATATATGTGTTTCATCCTTTATTTCTCTTTAGTAACTTTTTTCTCCTATTGACTAAGTAGTTTATCATTTTCTTCTACATTTAGACTTTTTGTTTCATCAAAATTAACATCTCGACCCACAATAAATTTTCTATCAGATACAAGTTTTTACCCCTTTTTTGTTATGAATACCCAATCATTATGTATTTCATACTCTTCGAGTCTAACTTAGTTGATTTTTCTTTTGGATAGTGGCATAACAAAATAGACTAAAGAATCTAAGATTGATGATTTTTGGTTTGAGTCCATACCATGCTTCAAATGGAGTAATCCAATCTAAAGAATAAAAGGGAGATTGATTCATCAAGTAAACCACTATATGTATAATGTTAGACCAATAACTTGAACTCAACCATTTAAACATCATCATTTATTTATCCATACCCATCAATGCTTGATCCATCCTTTCAATCAATCCATTTTATTTTGGAGTGTAGGACTTAGTCAATTGTTTCCTAATTCATTTTTCCATACAATGTTCTTAGAATTTGCTGGAAGTGAAATTCTCCTCCATAATTAGTGCACAAAGTGGCAATTTTTTGTGTAGTTGCAGTTTCAACTAAATTATGAAAAACTTAAACTTTGAAAATGACTTTGATTTTTCCTTCAAAAAATACACCCAAACCATCCTGCTAAAGTAATCAATGAAAAGTAGAAAGTATTTACATCGATGAACTGTCCAAAGTTCCACAAACAACACCTTGAACAAGTTGTAATCTCTAGTTTTCATCCAAGTACTTGTGGGAAATTATAACCTCTATTTTCCATAAATGAAAGTTTCACGCCTTGCATTTTCTTTCTAAAATGTGGGTAATCCCTTCACTATTTCTTTTTGTTCAATTCGAATATTACTATCATCATTTAAGTGTGAAAAATGAACATGCCATAATTCAATGGGTGTAATTCTATTCTGGCCTAATCCTACAAATTCCTTCATTCTTGGCATGATTGTTCCTTTCATCCTAAGAAGTTTTTCATCCTCATATCCTGCTATTATTGTTTTAAATCCATCATTTTATAAGTTGATTTTACGAATCCATTTTTCCATCACAATTTGATGCCCTAATTTGTGAATCAATACCAAAGACAACATTTTTTTCTTGAATGTGGGAACATACCAAACATTAGAAATCATTTGTTCCCCAATTCTTGGTAGAAAAACCTTGACTAAATATTTTCCACTATGCTTGTGTGGTATCATCTGTAAGAAATATTGAATTCAAGTTGCAATCTTGATAACTCCAAAATAAATATTTCATAAAATTGTGTGTTGATTGGTCCTATAACCACAATCCATGCATCCTCACAATCACTTCGATAAGAGTAAGTTGTCAGCACTAACTTTACTTCTTCTAATTGTTGAAGTGTTGTAAATATGTATTCAAAATTCTCATTTTTTCAAATTTTCATATTGTCCCTATTAAAGCCCCCAAGGCCTTATATTAAGGCCCTAACATTCATTTATTATTATTTTATTAGTTATGATTAGGTCGGCTTAGTGGTAGGTTACATCATTCTCACTTTATCTCCTATTTATAATAAAGGAGAATCATTTGTATAAGTATCCCATCTTGTCTTTTGAATTGGATATATTGTAAAAGAAGATTTTCCCCTCGAAGTGGACCGTATTCATTGTTTTTTTTTATCATTTTTAAAGATTTGGATAATAACATTTGGTATCAAGAGCATCCATCCTAGTGTTTTATTGCTTCAAGCGAGTAATCTTGGCATTTTCACTATAACTTTTTTATGGGATGCTTAAGACAACAAAATTTGGAGATTACCTAAGAGGCATATCAAAGTACCTCTTGTAAGCATTTCAGGTTTTGGGTAATTATAATTATGGAGATATAGCCTATGGAATGTAAGGTTTTTTATTCATCCTGAATTCAGTTTTATACGAGCCATCTTGGGATTTTTGTTATAGCCAATTATCTTGGAATTTTCACTGTAATTTTTTTCAGTGAAGTTTTAGACTCTGAAATTTTCATAATCCTGAGTTAACACAATGACGTACATTTTTTGTATTTTGAATCATTATATTTTATGATATATTTATTGTGGAAGTTAGGATTTTTTTACAATTTATTTTCTAGTGATTTTAAGATCTTTTTCTGTGGTTAGCAAGCTCATTTTAAAAAAATTAGAAACATTTTCTGGCATCTTTAAATAACACAGGATCTATCATTCAGTGGGTAAAATTGTAGTTGGGGAAGAATACACATAGGAAATACACATATTTTCACGTGGTTGGAAAAACATTGTTTCACTTGGTTGGAAACTCATGTAACCCATATTCATACCCCTTCAAGTAGTACCACATTAGACAGTACCTATAGACATAATCTAATTTTGATGTACCTTTGGGTATATAGCAATTATCCTAGGTGGTGCAAACCCCACCCCCTTCTCATTTATTATGGGGATACTTGACCTCCCGGTCTAGGATCGTTCAAGTCACTGAACTGAATGGTTCGTCGGTCTCCTGATGGAACCAATTTAACTAGACACATGACCTTTACCTTCTCGGCCCAGGTTGTATGGCACCTGCAGACCCTCTCCTCGGTGCTTTCAAAGTTTAACATCGACAGTACTATCTCTCTATTATAGGTTGCCTCCTTGATGTGACCACGAACTTCGACCGTGGGACAAATCCCTTCGCGACTCCGTGCTTCGGAACTCTCGCGAGAGGCTTACTCCTCTTTCCCAATTTTTGAATCGGTGAATACTTTGGGACCAATAGACATTCCACATTCTTCTCACGATAAACGGTTGTGATCAATTCACGATTTCAAACCTCGTGAGTCCTCCCTTCTTCTAGCTCCTCGTTTATTCTTCCTTCAACTTATGTTGAACTACGTGGATCTCTGCCACATGCTCCCTGGATCCAACAGTATAGAATTAATTCGGGCCTCTCAGCTTCGTGAAGATCTCTATCTTCTCATAGAAGACCTTTCGAAGTTCCTTCTCCCAAACCTCCCGATATCCTGCCACCTGTCTCCTCCTCGACGAGCGATTATGAGTGGACGATTTTTAGGCCTTCAAGACTTTAGCATGTCCTCGATCCCTTTTTCACACTTAGTGCAAATTGTTTATTTCGAGACTTAGGTTGTTCTTGAATCCCTTCTGCACTCCTTGCGGAGTTCTACACAGACTCTTCTGCGACTTTGCTCGAATTGAAAATGTTCAAGGTTCATCGTTCCTTGTGATCTCTCTCGTGCCCTCCTGGCAGCTTCTAGCTCTTCCTCCTGAGCTTGTAATATGGACTTACAATATCTTGGGTGCACTCGTTGTGCTCAACTCCCTTCTTCGACAACTTCTCCCTTAGATTTATGGAAGGGTTAAGACATCTCCTTTCCTTTGTCAATGCACTCTTGCAAAGCCTTCCTTCCTCAGAATGTTTAGTAGCCTGGGATTATCTTAAGGGTCCCAATACTTACAAATGTGTTGGTATCGTGTGTATTATCACCAAATTGATGCCCTCATGGCAGAGTGTTTCAGAGTGTTTAGTAACTCTAAACTATTCTTCCTCCCACACAATCTTTCTTTCCAAGGTACTTAACCACCTTGAAATTTCTTCTCAAGACTGTGAATTAATATGGTATGCCCTCCTGGCAATATCTCTTCTGACTCCACTGAGTTCAAACATGCACTCCTTGCGTCGACATATAGATCTTCCTCTCTCTATCGTGCACTCCTTGCACTTAGCCTAGAGAACCAAACCTAATTCAACACACTCACTGATAGAAAATTGTGCCTCTATCCCTGTAGATGATTTCTAACATTCATCTACAATTAAAATGCATGTAAAAGACATTCACAACACAACATCTATTATACAGAAATTGAAAATAGGAAAAACTATCATTTTCTATTAATGGTGGAATGTCAAATTACAATAGTGGAGTCTGAGCTACAACTGAGTCTCATCTCTCTGTATTTATCCCTATGCATTTCTTCTCCTAGATAACTCTATCTGGCCAACCTCTCTACTTTGCAACAATACAACAATTTATATAAGAGGGGCTCAATTAGCTTCCCTTGCAAGCTAAACTAGTGGTGTCAAATCACCATTCAAAATGCCTATCTACTGGGCAAATTACAATGATGGAAATCTACTCCAAATAGGATGTATATCCCTCCTGTCATCAACCATTTAATGGTGACCTTATCTCCATCTTGTGCGAAAGCACAACTTGTCTCTTCCAGTTTGTCCTCATTAAATGCCTAGATCACGCGTTTGATTCTCGAGGCAAAACTGAGAGGGTGTCGCCTCTCTCTTCCTTGAATGTGCACCATACACATTGATCGACTGGTGCGTGTTGAGGTGGAGCAATGCTCTTGCATCAATAGGTATACCTGAAACCAGAATTAGATAAGATATACAATTGTATTGTTTCTATAGTACACCGAGAACAACACTCAAGGAAACCACTCTCTAGTACATGTGTAGTCGGGTTGTACTACTAAGGGCATGGTTGAGCCTCCTTAGTTAGTTCCCTGAGATATTGGGAATAGTACTATTTTTGTACCATGCACATATATCATAGAGCTATAACACCTAACACTCCCTTGTCCTTATGACACAATAACATTTTTCCATGGCTCCAAAGAATGATCCAAAAATTACTTCACCAATTAAACCTCTAGAAAGCTCCTCGATGATTCCTGAAGAAAATGAGGAGATACAAAACCAATTATCCAAATTGAACAGTAAAAAAAAATAATTGAATAATAGGTCATGAAAAATGTTGATTTGATGGATACTCAAACACAAATGGAAATAAAGATGGATGAAAATAAGGAACATGTGAAAAAATGATGGAATAGTTGTGTTGAGGATAAGATATGAAATGATCTTACTCAAGCATATTCAGATTCTACTAGGCTAAATCAAAATACAAGGGAATGTCACCCTAGGTTTATAGCCATCAAAAATAAAATCCTAACTCAGAAGTATCAATTACAAGTGCTTAGGCTAGTCTTTTTCACAAACAAAAGCTTGCTGGAAAATTCATTTTAATATGATTTTCTGATTATAATAGTTGTTGAAAACAAGTGTAAAGAAAAAATTAAGACACCAAGATGATAATCAAGACAGATGCGACATAAAGAAATCCTTTATTTCATTCCAATTCACCAAAGAGTCATTCCCTTTACAAAATCTCATCTAGAAATTTCAGACCAAAGTCAAACTTAGACATCCCCGATGGAACATACAAAATGATCTCCAACAGAAAACCAAAAATAAACTCTAAAATATGGATCAACTTGCCACAGGTTGCTTCCCACTTGACTTTGCGCAATAGCCTTTGTCAATCATGAAAAATAATTCACAAACAGACAAGTCTACACAGACTATCAAAGATATATCAACACCTCCGAAAAACAAGTGTCTAAATGATGTAATTCAACCCTGAATGTTGTCATCTACAATAAGACCCCATTATCATAAAAGAGAATTAGGCTTTTGATAAATTAAGGAATGAATGAAAACTGAACTGTTTCAACATAAACTCAAAGAGAAAACCTTAGTATGCTTCTCCTTGTATCCTCCATTTGTTCCTCCCTTTACCTTTTCCTTTAAGAAAATTAGAATTGGTTGAAGTAGTTGAACCACCTCATTAGTTAAGTTAATTAATAGACTTAACCAACTTTTTAGTTAAGGGGGGGAAATAATAATCATAATAAGGGTCATGAATAAATAATAACTAGTAGGTGGGACCCCTTGTGACTCTCATCATCATATTAACATTTGACAATTTATCTCAATAATATTAGCAATTATTTCCAAAATATATTACCAACATATCCAAAAGGAAGCCATACGAAAATCTGAAGTAAACTGTTATCAACCATAAAAAACTTAAAATCCATATTTTCCAGATTGTGAGGCAATCTTTCCCTTGTTGATGATATCATCTTTTAGTCCTTCTGAACCTGCCTTAATCTGTGTGGAATGTTTAAGCCCCATCTTGCAGATCATATGAGAGAAATCGTCCTTCCAATGCATGTGTGAGGACATGGATTTATCAAAATTATCTAAAGTTGCGGAAGGGACAATAGCGGCTTTCTCTTTGGCAGAGGCATAGTAGGCCTTAGTTTTCAATATTTTATTTGAATAGCTCATTCATGTAAGAATAATCGATTAGAAAATAGTTCCTTTAACAACCATACATTACAAATCTTTTAAAAATATGAAAGAGATTTTGGCTCAACAATATATCAGACTCATGCAATCCAATCCATATAAATTGTTTAACTATTGTCGATGAGCAGGGGGTGAACAAAGGTTCTGGGATATGCGAGGGGGTTGTATTGAGTGAAAAATGATAAAATGAGGGGAAAAGAATCATGGTTACTGCTCAAAGACAACAAACAATCAACTGTAATGCAAACCAAAGAAAATATCACTGTGATCCAACCAAGAAGGTGTGACTTTGTAATATCCCCAAGGATGAGCCCTAGTTGTATTTATGAATTGTAAACATGTTTTGTAGGCTGGTGAGCTGGGTACTGATAAGTTGGTGGGATTGTGTGTTTACTAGGCTGGAGAGCCTAGGTGTTAAAGGCCAGGAGTTTGTTTTGTATATGTAATTATGAAAAATCATTAATAAAAATATTCACAGCACTGTGTGCAAACCGACCACGAAGAAAGAGTGATGGGGGACTAAGATTCCACAAGGCTGGGTAAGAGAGAAGGGGATGAGAGGTTAGGAAAGAAGGGAGCTAATCTAGGGGGCTTAACCCAAAAAGAAATATTATAATATATTCCTAAAATAATGAAATTATTAAAGTGGGGGGAAATTAAATCCATTTGTCCTAAGTTCCTGGGAAAGGGAACGAATGCAAAATGGAGCGCATGCAACTCCAAGAAGACAAGTGTCAACCTAGGCGCATGCAGTTAAAATATGAAGCGTCAACTCATGTTAGGGAGATCTCTTCCATTCTTTCCATCCTCGCCTAACTCGTGGGATCTTCGTCGTCAACCTCTGCACCCTCACGCATCTATGGAACCAGGAAACTATGAAGTCGACCTGTGTTGTTTTTATTGTGAACCCCAACACATCCTGTATTTACATGAGTTGTGTTGTGTCTTTGGGGGGGGACTGTTGCCATTTTTGGATGTCCATGCCCAATTTTCTGATTGTTGTTGCCACCCGCAAGTTAACTGAATGTTGTTGTTGTTGGTTTCGTCGTCTGTTCCTTGCTGAGCCTTGTTGTTGTCCTCCTTGTGCTGGAATGGAGTTGAAGAAGCAGGTTGTCAGGCTTGTGTGCAACACTCTCTCCAGGTGAGAGAGGTGGTTGTGGTTGAAGAGGCAAGTTTTCAGGCTTGTGAGAAACTCTCTCTAGGTGAGAGAGTTTGTTGGGAAGTGGTTTTCTCCTAGAGAGAGTCCAACACCAGCTACGAAGCTCTGAGAATTCCTAATCTGACCTGTTGTCGAGACCCTGAGAGGGGAAGTGGAGTAGCCGTTGGACTGTGGAAACAGTGAAGGTGCATATTCTCGGGGTGGAACAGGCATGTGGGGAATGAGATTCCATGAGTAGTGGGCGTAAGAAGGCTCCTGGAGAGAATCCTTCCAGTTACACTGTGCAATTTCCTATAACCTCGACCTAGTCTAGGATTCCCTTGCCCTGGGTGGAGCTTACTCCGAGCTCGGGGGTGACCCACTGTTGAGCGTGATGAGAAGCATGGTCTATGGCTGGGAGGTTCGTGGAAGGTCTGCACATAGTTGGTGGATTTACTTCAGCTAAAAGATAAGTATCATTTATGTGCTTAATTTATATTTTATGCATGTTTGTGATGCTTGAATGTTATCATGTATTCCATTATGTATTTGAATTACTATTTATTCTATTTGAATCTGTATGGTAGCAGTAACTTTGTGTTAATTGTTTTAAATTCATTAAAATGCATGTTATATGTATTTATGTATTTCCGCGTGATAGCATTGCCCGGCCTATTGGTGGCTGGGGATGTTACAGTTTGGTATCAGATCATTAAAGGAAATGTTAAGTTTGTGTTGGTAGCATTTCCCGACCTGGTGATGGTTGGGGACGTTACAAATTGGTATGAGAGCTAAGTAATGTGTCAAACTAGTGGAGTTTCCCGACCTGTGGGTGGCTGGGGACGTTACATTATGGTATCAGATCCAAGGTTTCAACATTGAACCTGGATGGGCCATGTTAGTGGAAATTGAAGAAAATGTTTTGGAATGAATTGTTGTCGAAGTAGACAAAATTCGAGTTCAGAGCCAAGGTTTTAGCACTGAGCCTGGATGGGCTATGTTAGTGGTAGTTGAAGAAAAAGTTTCAGAATAAATTGTTGTCGAAGTAGACAAAATTCGAGTTCTGAGCCAAGATTTGAACGCCGAACCTAGATGGGCTGGATAAGTGGTATTTGGACCCAAGGTTCCAAGTGGAAATTGTTTCTCGAGGACCAATTTTGAACCTTAGAACCTTCCTGAGTGCCAAAAAGTTACCTTGGCCGTGTTACGAAGCTCAAGAGGAGTAGTGGTATCGTAAAACCACAAAAGAAGTGATATTAGGTCGTAGATTAATGTGGACCTTAGGATCTTTTCGGGAGAAGGAGAATCCTTCATGACCGTCAAATCTGGTAATGTTGCGATGCAGTTAGATGTGAATTCTTTTAGAAATCCGTAGAGTAACAGAGTTTCTTTTGCACTGTAGGATCTGTTTGGAAAGAAGGGAAATCCCTTACGACCATCAGATCTAGGGAAGGTGTAGAAGAGTTAACCCAGAATTCCTTCGGACTTCACGACTTCAGTGAAGTCTGATGCCATAAACAAGAGAAGGTATGAATACCGAAGCTCTGAAGTCGCAGGAGATATCTACACCATAGATCTGGAGAGAACCCTAACTGTTAGATCTCACGACAAATCGTAACTTGGGAGTTCGGCTATCGGGAGAAGTGGGATGTGCTGATGCAAAAACTTCCGAAGTCCAAAGTTCTGAAGTGAAAGGGTAAATATGGTGGGTTCGGATGACATGGACCTTTCTAGGCATACCATGTTCCACCACCCGAGTTGGTGACAACTATACTAGGTGGGCTCGGAGGGTAGAGAAGTCTAGAAGTTTTAAATTCTAGAGATTGGAAGGAAGGAAGCGTGAAAGCTTCTAGAAACTGAAGTTTCAAAGCTCTGAAGTAGCGTGACATGATGATGTCACTCGGATTGATGTGGACATATGGGTTGTGTTCCACCTGTCAGTGGGTTTCAAACCTATGGAAGATTGAAATGTCAGCTGGAACATGACATGTGTCACCCACCTGACTGGGCCACGTGTCAACCGCTATTACACACCCACACAACACTCTATATGAGAATGGTTAGTGGGACCCAAGGTTAATTAATGTAGTTAAAGGTTGGAGGACCCACATTGGAATTGATCATGATACATCAAGATCTACGACCAGGAGGTGTTGTGGGGACCCAAGTTGCACCCGAGTTAACTCTTCAAGGGGTTTCACAATACAAACCACAGTTGATAAGGAGTGTTCGGAGATTAACAGTTTGGGGTATTGGGGGTGTGTGGATGAAAAACCCTCCGAAGTCCCAGAACTCAGATGCCATAGGTTCCATAGAGAGTGTCAGCCGTCAGATGTTGAGTAGTAGTGAATGGTTGATCCTCCCTACTTCGTGAGTTCGTTAATTCAGAACTCAGAGGGCCTATTGTGTTGTGATTTAAAGACTTATGAAACCAAAATTCTCAAGTAAGTGCCCAACTATTAGCACTTGATCACAGTCATGGTCCCATGTGAGTTAAGGACTCAAGGAAAATAGGGGCTAGTGCCCAGAAACTATGTTAAAGAAGGGAAAAGGGATTAGGAAGGAAGTAGATGGGTTTCAGCTGGTTCGAAACTGCATCAAAAGAATACTGAAGACCTGGGAACTTTATGCTAGGGTCTAAAAAATATCTAATAGCTATTAGCTCAGAGAAAATAGTTCATTGCAAGAGAAGTGCATCAGAGACGAAGCACAAGTTTTAAAGGATCATAGTTTTCTACTCAAGGCTCAGAATTGAGAAAGGAAGTCGTGATTGCAGAGGTATTAGAAAGAGGATTCCAAATGTAATGGTTACATTAAAACACAAAAAGTGCTAGAGATGTCTTCAGATAGAAGAAAGAAGGAAGAAGGATAGGGAAAATTATTTATTCTACATCTGAGATTTTTCAGAATTCATTGGATTAGATGTTGGGTTCAATAAGCAGCATAGAAACCACAAATGGAATTCTTGTTTGGGGAAGACAATTCAGGTGACAATATTTTCACATCAAATGTGAATGCTAGTTGGAGAAGAGAATAGAGAGGTTGTATGAATAGAGAAGTTTTCGTTGTTGAAGACCATGTACAGAAGCACTTGAATCAATATAAGAATGATTTGGTCTAATTTTATGGTGTATTATGGTTGCTATATGTATCAATTGAATGAATTCTTGAAAGGAGTTCATCGAGAGATTATGGGTTTACCTTAGAAAGCTCGGGAGAGATACCATGAAACTTATACCAACATAAGTGCAAGGGTAGCAAAAAATCGTGCAAGGTGTGCATAGGCCAAGTTAAGTCTTAGACTTAACCAACCCGGAGGAAGGAGGTTGAAGAACTTCTGTTGCGAGGAGTGCACAGAGTTGAAGTTCCAGATAGTCAAGGGTTATCATGAAGGCCGTAAGGGGTGTGAGAAATATCCTTGAGAATCCTTGAGTTGCAGTGAGAATAAAGCTCAGGAAGGATAGAGTTGTCAAGTGTTCAAAGGAAAGATGAGGGTCGAAGTCACCTCCTGGAAAACAAGTTCAGAAGGGTTGACGCAGAGTTGGACAGAAGAAACCTATCAAGAATCTCAACAGATGGTAGAGATCCCTGGGGGAGAGAGGTGTTGAACTTCACACACCATTAGATCCAGTGAAGTCACGAGAAAGATAAGAGTCAGGAGTCATTTAACACTTCGAAGCTCAGGAGGAATAGTTTGGGCCATCGTTCTGAAAACAAATCTGACTGTCGATCTCTTTTGTTGGGGAGAAGGTTTTAGGTATCAGAAGGAGGGAGGTGAGTAGTCTTCTGACATCACAAAGTGTGAAGTCCTGAAGCGCGTGGGATTTGGACCCTAGGTCAGAGCCAAAGGTCACCTCATCAAAGGTCAAAGGAACGGAGCTAGCACTCGCTAGGCTCTTCGTTCGAAGTTTGGGGATCGAGAGAGTCAGGGTTGACTCGTAGAAAAACACCCGAAGTCTGAGATCATGAAGCGCCTTTTGGATAGGCGTGTGGTCATAGTGGGTGGTAAAATAGAGGAATATTGCGCCCATCTCTAGTTCGTGTAGGTGAGGTTTCACGCAAGGACCTATGGATTTGTTTCGTGGAGGTTCTAGTAGGGACCCAAAGAGCTACTCTAGCTCCAAGATTTTGAAGATTCATTGACCAAGAGGTCAGCAGACCTCGTTGAGGTGGGGGCACTGCATCAAAAGTGCTTAGGACAAAAATAGGCATGTATAGTGACTACAATGAGAGAACAAGAAGATCCAGAAATTCGGAAAGAATTGTAGACTTCTGGGATCAACAAGGAAATGTTTTACAGGGAGAAAGAAGTTGCTCCAATTTCTGTGGCAGCAAGTATGTTATGGCTTGTTCGGTCATCCAGAGGAAAGAATGCTTGCATGTTTGCAAGTGTTGTTGGTGATGTTGTTTTATAAGGAGGGAAGCAACAGAGAGCTGAAGTGTTGGTTATAAGTTTGATAAAATAAGAATGAAATATTCTATTTCCATTGTACATTTAGGTAGTATAAAATTTATTAATGGAAGTCATGCAAGTATGAGTTTTTCATTACTCTTTTTGCATAATTGCTGAAAGGAAATTTAGGTAAGAATTTCTTGAGCCAGAGTTATTTTATAAAATCACATGATTATATTATTGAATGCATACCACTGGATGTGGTAAAGGTTGGAGGCCTATATTAATTCAAATATTTTTAGATTCTGAATGCACACACCCACATAGTAGAATGTCATGTTAATTTGGTTATGGGGTAATAACCAAAGAATTAAAAGATAAGAACTTGTTATAGGAATGAATGCCAGTAAGCTAGTCATGTATGAGACCATGACCTGGTCGGATATGGCAAGGTATGGATATGAAAAGGTTATGAGTGACACAGGTACTAAAATCTTCCTACCTTTAAATAAAACTTGGGCTACAACCTTTTTTCTAACACTAATGAACACCACATAATTATATTCTTGGTGTAGTGTTTGGGTTGAAAAGGAAGGTATCCAATTAATTGGGAAGACAATAGGAAGTGTGTGGAGAATGTGTCAACACATTGGCTAGAATTCCAACTTATGGATGGTAAGATAAAAAGCATTATGTAATCCAATGCAAGGTGCACTGATTAATTATGCATTGAGAATTGCACTCATGCATAGTAAGTGACAGAATTGTATACTAAATGCATTGATTGAATTTGTTTTGTAAGTACATGCATATATATTATTGCATGGAAATAATTGTTACGAACAACTGAGATGTTGTTAACTCATGAAGTTGAGGACATTTCAGGGAGGTTTTAGACATTGCAACAGGAAAGTTGCAAGTCAAGTAGTCACGTGAGCATTGACTACAAGAAAATTTCTTGTTCAGAAAAAGAAGTAATGAACTTACAGATAGTACTATGAACATGCATATGCATAGAATGGCGAGTCATTCTATTTTATTAAATTGTTGGGTAATTGTGATTGAATTGCTAGGTGCAAGAAATTATAATTTTACTACATATGGTTCTGTACATATTGCAATTGAATTATGATGTACAGGAAATACTGACAATTGTTGGCAGTATGCAAGATGAAGCCTTGCAGGAAAATGGTATGCAATTTGGTGCTTGTGGAAAACCACAAGGAAGGTTTCAATCCTAATATGGCAACAACCAAGAAGAATTATGAAATAGAATTTCATGTTTGGGGAAAAAATTGAATTCCCTTTTGAACTAAGTTTGAGTTCCTAAATGAATTATTTTATGTTCTCTCCTGATAACTGCATGTGGGTGATGCAGATGAGATGATGTTGATTAAAGTGGAATGTTGACTACAAAGAGTAGCTCGGGGAAGATATCTATTGGAGACCTCTGAGGGTAGTTGGAACTCCTTGAGCCATGGTGCTCTAAGACTTCCATTTTGGCCTGTTGCTGAAGCCCAAGGAAAGGGAGGTGTGACAACCGATGGAATATGTGACAGTGAAGGTGCACACTCCTAGCGTGGGACAAGCATGTGGGGATAGAGACAACTAGTTAGAGTGTTGTTGGGGTTTGGTACCTTGGCCTAGACCATGTTGATACAAAAGTCTTCTCAATAAAAAGATAAGTATCAATTCTCTATTCATTGTATGTTATGTATCTCGTAATTTGTATACAGGTTATAATGTTATTAGAATTCCCTGTATAAATATTGCATGTCTCTTCTAATGTTGCTTCCGAATGAATAAGTGTACGAGCAGAGTGTTTACATCTATGGAGTCATAACACTGCTAAGAGTTTATCAATGGATGGGACATCGTGGATCTACATACATTTGATTCCTTCAATGAGGTTTAATTGAAGCATGTAGCAAGGTACAATAAGTTGAATGCTTCCTGAAGCAACTCTATGGAATAGAGAAATTGAGTTTCAACTGCAGTATGAACACTAGAATTGGTGCTTGAAAGTAGAGCACCAGGTAAATAACAGGTTTCCAATAGCTAAAGCTCGAAGTTTTTTGAAGAATTTTTGAATTATATATGTATAAATAAGTTGCACCAAGGACAGTGAAAAAATAAGCGGAGGGAATTGCAATATCCCCAAGGACGATCCCTAATTGTATTTATTAATTGTAGACATGTTATGTTGACTTGTGAGCCGAGTGTTGATAAGCTGGTGGGATTATGTGTTTACTAGGTCAGAGAGCCTAGGTGTTAAAGGCCAGGAGCATGTTTTGTATATGAAATTATGAAAAATCATTAATAAAAATATACACAGCGCCGCGTGCAAATCGACCACGAAGGAAGAGTGATGGGGAACTAAGATTCCACAAGGATGAGTAATGGAGAAGGGGTTGAGAGGTTAGGAAAGAAGGGATCTAAGCTAGGGGGATTAACCCAAGAAGGAATATTATAATATATTCCTAAAAGAATGGAAGTATTAAAGTGGGGGAAAATTAAACCCAATTATCCTAAGTTCCTAGGAAAGGGAACGAATGTAAAATGGAGTGCATGCAACTC